>JAQNCA010000024.1:18529438-18543996 GCA_029783725.1 Acanthurus tractus | reverse complement strand
ACAGGGAGCTGCCTGTTGGTCCAGAAATCTTTTTTAAAGGGTTAGTGTTTAATGCCGTCCATTTCCATGCCATTTCCCACAGTTGTAAACATGCACTCACCTTAAAGAGGTCCCGGGGGTGGGGAAGACAGACAGAGACAGAGAGAGAGAGACAGACAGACAGAGAGAGAGAGATGGAGAGATGTCACCTGACAGGAAGTGAGCCTGGATGGATTGATGGTGTAACATCAGGAAGGTCTGGTGTCCTCTGTGCCCTGTGAGTCAGCACTCAGAGCAGAAGATGACACTACCGACTGACAGACAACACACACACACTGACATAAGCATGCACACACGCACACACGTGTTGATGCACACAGAGTTAATAATTAGCCACTTAAAACACATTAAGCATGCATAAGTGCTTACTCACACCAGTCACAGGCGCTCGTGTGCATGCAAACAGGTACAGTAATTAGTAAAGGTCCGGCAACACGCATACAACATTCACACTGAGGAGCACACGTGTTAATGCCTTCGTCCATGACATGCTGCACCAGACTGTTTAACATCCTCTCTCGGTGTGCTATCAGTCTGCCAATGACTGCACTTCACTCTGAACTGGCTCGTGCCTTTAATTGAGTTTGTGTAATGTGGAGCTGTGCTGTTTAAATGGCTCATGGTTGTGATCTTATCAGTGATCATTTGTTGTAATGAAAGTGTTCAGTTGTCTGTTTGTCATGTAAAAGTCAGAGGTCTCTTCGTGGACAGAGCATTGCAAAAAAGAGGACTGATCATGAGAGGTCATTTAGGGAGCAATTACCAAGGGCCAGAGAAACAGAGTGAGATTAACTGCTATTATTTATAAAAAAAATATTTAGAAATGACAGAAAAGATCATCGAAGGTTGTTTATAGGCTTTTGTTTAAAGGAAGCAAGTACATATTGTTTTCCACAAAGGAGGATGTTTCTTCTTTCAGTCATGAAAATTATAAAAATTTTAAATAATATATTTTAGAATTATTTGTATTTTAAACTGAAAACTGAAAATATATATGCTAAATTCTTGTTTTTAATTCCAATTATATCTTTTGACACTTTTATTAATTGTATTGCTCTTGTAGTTTTAAGCTTCAGGTTAAGGTGTCATTGTGAGGACATGTTAATGAAATACAACAAAAAAATATAACTATTGTACTGAACATAGTTAACATCAAACCTGCAGCATTTTAGCATGTTTATCGTGGGCACGTTAGCTTGCTGATGCACAACCACATAAAGCAGCTAACATGCAATCTTGTTATGGACCTTTTTGCATTTTGCTTTGATGTTTCACTTCCTGTGGAGGAGTTTTCCTGGCAACCAGCTGACGCAAATTTTACTTATTATCTTTGAGATCACTGTTGGTGAAGTGTTTCTGTTCCTTTTGATTTTAGTTTGATCTGACAAGGGTATTTTACATTAAAACCTTGTCTGATTTAACCATTGTGGTTTTCAAACACTATTGCTCACATCCTGGTAAAAGGTGACACTGTAAAAATAATGTCAAACATGAGCAGTCAGATAAGACAAGTTTTAAGCAAACCTTGAAGAAAAAAACTCAATTAAAATAAAAGTAATCAGTAAAATTATCCCTCAAACTTTCCCCTTTAAACCTCCATCCCAGTTTACATATTGACTCCTACACCACCTTTAACCTGACATACCTGCCGTAGCTCAGTGCACATATAATTTTCCTTTGCAATTATTAGGCAGTTTTCTAGATGCTGCTCGTAGTTTCATGTCTAAATATAATCTCTTGCTAAACTGTTGGCTGGTTTACAACTTTGCCTCCATGAGGTTTCTGCCCCGTCTTTGTTGTAGCAGTGATGTTGTGCAATTAAGTTGAGTATTGTACCCAATAGCATTGTACTGATCAACCAACCGTAGCCTATTTTTTATTACTGGATAGGTACTTAATGCACTTGTTCCTTCCTGACTTAACAACCAAGAGAGTGTAAAAGCACCAGGGAAGCCTGATATGTGTAGTTTTAATGACCTGTATCCAAATTATGTTGTTTGTATTACCGTTACTGCAGTGATGGCTGGAGACAGTGTGGGACAGCTTTAGGGTTGTGTGAAGGGACCAACTATGTGCGTTCGTATTTTTCAACGAGTGTGAACATCCATGGGTACGTGTGTGTGTGTGTGTGTGAAAGACTAATAGCCCAGTGCCAGCTGAAGGCCTGCAGGGGGATAATTGCTCGTCAAAGCTTCTGCACGAGTCATTACTACAGCTTTAACCTCTGCCACCCCCACAGCGGGCTGACCAGAGTGCTGCAGCCAATGACATCCCAGGGTTTCACTATTGGAAGCAGGGGAGACACAGGCAGACGCTGTCACATCTGTGCGTCTGTATTCGTGGTTTGAGGCCTTACTGTTTTCTCTGGTGGTTACCTTTGACTTTGTCTGTTTATATCATCCTCTCAACGTTACTGTTTTCCCCTGTCACTCACAAAATACCTTTTTATAACACTTTTTCTAAAAGCATTTATTCTAAAATTGTCAAAGCTAACATGTTAGAAAACATTTGCTCACTTATTCAACCAGCAATGCACAGTATTATTTGACTGAATCATTTTTCTTCCATGTGATTGAGGTTAAAACAAAACTCACTCTCTTTTAGCTCTGTTTTTTGTCTCCAACTCCTGAGAGAAATTTTTGGTTCTTTAGCTGATAAATGTTGACCACTCACTGTGTTTGTTTGCTGTTTAGTGTAAATCAGTGCTGCAAAGAGTCGGTTTATCAGAGCTGATGAACTGTAGTGTGACCGAAGACAACAGCTTTAAGATGCTAAAATAGGAGAACTGCCAAATCTGTGATGATTATCTGAGACTTTATGTCCAAAAGAGACATCTTTTCATAACAACAGAAGATATTTAATACATTTTTGGTGTTTTGAAACTAAATATTTGAGCCAACTGAACTGTTTTATTGTCTTCATTGTGTTTTTGGAAACATGTATCTGCAAATGTCCAATAGAAATGTTCAGCGCTAGGTTGAAAACACACAGAATTCTACCTAATTCCTTTCTACTGTCACAAATTTTAATTATGGAGGATTTTTCTTGAGAACGTCTGGATGCAAAAACTCACTGCATCTTGCAAAACAAACAATAAAACATGGAATTGCACCTTTTGATAGACTTGGCCAGACGTAGCAAACACTCTCACAAAGACACACTTTGTTACTCTTTCAAATCATAAAAGTTTGTTTTTCACTCGCAGCTCTCTGGTCAACTCTGGTGTCCATCAAAAGAAACCCACACAATTGCAGCATGCACCACTGACCCCAATGAATCATACTCTGTGTGACTGACAGCACCACGCGCCTCACCACTACTCCCCTGTCACACACAGACTGAGCCTGCATGATGGATTACACAATGGATTATGATGGATTATAAAACTGGAATTCATGTCAAAAACACACAAACACTCTTTGGGTTGGAGAATTTAAAAGACACCGGCTCATCACACAGATTTTTTTAATTTACTTGTCCTGAGATCACCTTTAAAATGTTATGTTTTCAATTCAATTTGAATTCTATTTCTTACTCTGGCAAAAAAATGAAGCAATGAGTCGGAGATGTCACTGTTTGCTTCTTTTCGATGTGACTCTAAAGCAGTTGCTATGGTAACGTTGTACATTCCTCTCGTCTCTCCTCTTCATCTTTCTTTTTCCCTGTCATTTCATCATGAATAGAGAAAATTTGTGCCTTGATTAACTTAATTGGATCTGAATGGGTTTGAATATTAGAAAAGAAAGTGTCTCGTTTTCAGTAAAGCTTCGGCTTTCTATTCAATATTCATGTGTGCGCAAGTAGACGCTGAATGAATCCAACTATCACCATCTGCCTGAAAACAGAGGAGGTGGAGAAAGATAAAGTTGAAGATTGTTTGGCTGTAAACCGAGTCTGTGTTGGTGTTTGACCACAAAACTAGAGACAGCCTTAGATTTATGATTCAATGACGGCAACGTGCAGCATACTAACTGTTTCTGTACACACAAAAACAGACACACACACACATAAACACACTTTCTTAACCAGATTGAGGCAGGACGAGCCCAGGCTGCATGACCATAACTGTGACAGAGTGATTTAAAGGCACATTTGCACACACACATTAGCAACACATCCCCACCTCTCTTATCGTCTTTGCTTTCTCATTCCAGTGAATCTACAACATGTTAGTTATAATTCCTCCCAGCCACCTCTGGCTCCTGTCCTGTAACCTTAACTGACTGCCACCGCTGTGACGGCTAATTATGTGGCCAGGCTGAGACAGGGAACAAGGCAGGACAAGATGGGCTCTACTTACATATTCTATTCTGCTTTTTAATGAGTTAAAGAAGAACACAGAGGTGGACTGACACAACACCTGCATCAGGACACTTCTTGTTGACTGAAGCGCAGCATCTTATAGCATCATACCCAACAAGCTGGTAGACAAACTCTATGTTACAATACAAATGTATATGTATACAAATCCTTCCATATGCTACTAGATATTGAATTTTCTCATCAGCTGCCCCAAGAATGTCATACTAGGCAGGTACAACTCATCCACCCTTACCCTGAGCACCTTTGTACCCCAAGACAGTGTGCTGAGTGTCCCTCGCCTTAATGAACTCCTCACATTTGATTGCCAATCCACAGCTTTAACATTGCGCAAATGTTGCAACAGTCATAGGCTCATATTGGAAAATGAGAGAGTTCAGAACATCACTGACAACATGGTCTTATACACCAAAGGGACTGGAAAGACCAAGAATGGTGCATAAGACATAACAATGCCTTTAATTTCTAAGGAGCCTAAGGAGAGCTAACCTCCCCTAAAAGCTACTTGTCAGCTTTCTCAGAGGCACTACAGAGAGCATCCTGACAAACTGCATGACAGCCTGGTACAGCAGCTGCACAAAAGCTGACAAAAGGCCCTCCAGTGTGCTGCGAAAACAGCACGGGACATTGTTGGCATTGAGCTGCCATCACTAGAACATATTCAAAGCACTCTTTCCTTGAAAAGGCTGAGAACATTGTGAAAGACATTACAGACCTTGGACATCAGTTGTTTTGGATCCTCCCATCACACAGGCACTCAAGATTAATCCCTATGCTTGTGACTTCATTTGGAGCCAGATTTTGTGCAGGAGGGATGAATTAACAGAGTCACGATATCAGGGTCCTGCCCATATTGCTGCCTGACCCAATCCCATACAAGGACTCAGCTGTCAATCATGTCACAGCCCTCTTCACAGCATCTAATATCCGATCTAAACCAAACTTGTCAGACGAAATAAACACTTTAACATAAACCAGCCTTATGGAAAATACTTTAAATAACAGAGACCACCTTTGTGAAACATTTATTTGAAGTTTACTTTCAATTTTGGTTTAGCCCATCTCCCATCTGCTTGCATAGTGCGCATGGTTTATGACCAATGAAGCCAGCCACTAGGGGGCAATTAAGATGAATTGGCTTAGTTTTGAGGGGCTATCTTATCTATCATTATATGCAGTGATTAACTCACTGTCATCAACTTTGGCAGCTGTTTTCACTGAAAATGCTCTGATAAATCCACCACACACAGTCTGCTCATCACTAATCAGGAGACAAGTTATTTGGTTAACGGTGAAGTGTGTTGCACCTCAAAAGACAAATATTGTCCCCAACAGCTGATGGAGACCAATGAAAAGATTGAATGAGATCGATTATTGGACGTCTCTTTGCCAGGGGGATACAAACATGCCTCAGGGAGAATATGAATGTTGCTAGATGTGTAAATAGGCATCTGCAAATCACACTCCTGCCCCAACAACCTTATCAGATGACAAGATAGTGTGTTTACCAGTTTTAATGTGTTTCCTCCAAATGGTCAAAACAAAAGATCAATTCATGCAAGTTTAGTAAGGCACTGTTTTTTTTCTTTTAATTTGTCACCCATCTGTTGATCAATCTGTCCAACACAACCAAATCTAATTAGACCAGGTTGCAATGTAGACAAAAGGGACTCTACTCTCAGTATTGTAAAACCTTTGTCTAAAACAGAGGTTTGTGACTTGGAACTTGGTGTTTGCCCGAAGTCACACTTTAAACATTTGATGAAATACTGACAGTATCAATACGTGGAGTAAGCTACAGTACAGTAAATGGAAGTCGAATAACCAGACTGAGAGACAGCGAGGACAAATCAGTGCAAAATAACGGCACACATTACAGTGCATAAGTGGATGTTGGAGCTTCCACAGATGGGTCCGTCTGCCCTCCTCTCCACCCCTGCTGCTTCCTAAGCATGTGCATCTCATAGCTTTTGCAGGAAGTAGCAAGACACTAATTTGACCTTTACTGGTGATAAATATGTGACCGGCTGCTGGAGTATAGAGTCAAGAGTAGTGCTTCTATTTAACTCTTTTTACTGTACAAATGCTTTGGGCAAGATGCCCTTTTGCAGCACTCATTTGAGATAACAATGTTATAAAGCACAGTGGCTGCAAGAGACTTCTGGCTTTATGGCAAGATTAGATTGCTTTGCCCTGCTGGGTTTTCATTCTGTAACTGTCTTTAATAGTTTAGTCGACTGTATAAACCCTAAAAAGAGGGCAGTTAGAGGGGAAGATTGAATTTTCTGGTCTGGACTTTTTCTGGACTTCTCACATTTTAATTATTCATCAGTCAGAGAGTTAATATTGAATAAAGAGAATGCGGAGGCAGAATGAGGCAGGAAATAGAAGAGACATGGAGGAATGAAGGATAAACAGATGAGAGATGAGCTATCACAGGATGGTAAATAGATTTTAATGTGACTGAAACTGATAAGAAAGTCACAGAAAAGAGTCAGGTAAGATTCAATTCCTTCCCCTTCAATATGTGGTTTGAAACATGAGACACTCCCATTAAAAGTGAATCACTGCCATTTGATGATCCGCTGGTGGATTCGAGCTGCTGTGGATGTGATGAATCATGAATCAAAAAGCTAAGAATATGTTCTGGAGTGAAGCTTGGCGAGCGTATGCTCGAGTGATTCAGCTTTTGATTGAGGAAGAGCAGCAGTGAAAATGTGGATTTAAGAGACTCCAGGTTAAGGAGCAAGTGAAAGGAAAGACGATTGCAGGCAGGTCTGACAGCAGAACTGTGATTGAGGAAAAGAGAAGTACGACACAAAGGAAATCAGAGGGATATGCTGTATGCACGTCATTCTCTTCACTTTTTTTTGTCTTGTTCTTTTTTCCTCCCTTCCCCCCTTCTCCTGTGTTCTCATCTTCTGAGTGCTGTAGCTAAGGACGGCGTTAAGCCACATCCATCCCTTCGTCCAAAGCTAATGCATTTCCCTTAAATATTTTAATATGATCCTCCTCTGTTCTGTAAGGTTGAGTACAAGCTCCCCCTCAGCAGGCGCCCACAGAGGAGCGCTGCCACCGATAAAATCCTGCCAGGGGTTTGATGTCTCACAGCGCTCGAAACAACTTGCATCAAAAGAGGGAGAGGTCCTGCTAGGGAGGAAGCTGGAAGACTGCAAGATGAAGATATAGATTATAGATTGAAGGATATACCACAAATAACAATGTGTGTTGTTCGTCTGTGGGTTTTTGAATTTTTATGTGTGCATTTATGATTTACCGCACTTCCTGTGCAGATGTAGAGCAGTGTGCAGGCTGACGCAACAAGCAGCCAACTTGTATTGTTTGTCAGATGTGGTTCTGCTCTGAATAAATCTGGTCTGACAGACACTCCAGTGAAGCACGCAGACAAGCATGAAAGGCCTATGAGTAAACCCAATCTGAGATAAATGAAAATAACACCTGAAAAATCCACTTTATGAGCTGCTGCGTGAAGACAAAAACCCTTGTGCATCTTTATCTGTTTTTGCGCTCCTATGTGAAATTCAAAGACATCCAGTGGTGGTAACCAGAGCAGCAAGTGAAGCCTTTATGGTTCAATAATTCTTGTCCTCTGTGGCCCTTTCCTTCCTCTCTGTATGTCTCTCCATCGCCTCATCGCTCCTGCCCTAATATTTCATGGTAGCAGTCATCGTGAGGCTGGAACTAAAGGAAATTAAAATCTTTGTTACTTTGTTGTACTCCTCTGTGGTCGGGGAGATGTCAATAAAGTCTTGTGTTATGACCTGCCACATATACACATACACACAGAAAACATACTGTACTCAGGATATAAAAAGCATACACAGTAAAACCTGCATGTGCTTTTCTGTAGGCTACACGTTTACTCAGGGTGACAAGTACGCACACAGGCTGAAAGCCAAACAAAGACCCACTACATTCATTAACCTGGGGGGTCACTCGGTAGCCTGTTTGCCAGCTATCATCCGTGCAGTGTTGATGGAGCCTTTAGTAAAATAGAGACAAATATTGATGTGCTCTTTGTTCTCATGTATGTTCCAGTTGCAGGACCAGCAACCGGAAAAGCCTCATCCTAACCAGTACATCGCCCACCCTGCCACGGCCGCACTCTCCACTGCCTGGACACATAGGTCAGCGCATAAAACTGAAAAATATGATACTGTGCATGATTAAAAAGTATATTAGGCTCATTTTATTGAGTTTATTTTAATTAAATTGACCATTCAGCTGCTTTTTACCCGAAACATAAAAATGAATAACATGAAATGAGCAGTGATCAGCAACTACTTGCAGTAGAGTATAAAACAGCTCTTGGGTGCATTGGGACTTGAAATCTAGGTGGCTGTATAATGATAATGATGAATGTGAAATAATATTAATGCTTCACATGAAAATATATGCAATGTTTTTCTTATCATAGCAGAGTTTTTTGTGTCTTTCCTTGCAACCGAGTTTAACATTTGGTGTTTTTTGTGATGTAGTTACATAAAACTTAAACTGACTTGAGGTATATTATCCTGCTCAATAACCTACAGTGTATGTTTTCTGTTGTATTCTGTCCATATGTGATGAACAGGAAGCAGCCCGTTGGACAGCCCGCGCAACTTCTCACCGAGCGGACCTGCCCACTTCTCCTTCGCCTCCTCTCGCAGGTTGGCATCCCTCCTTTATTCACACTATAAGTCTCACATGCAACAACACAAGAGCAGTGTGAAGTGGTTGTGGGAAATTGTTGATAGCATTATTTTTATCCTCAACACACACTGACACACACACACACACACTCACTGAAAGTCTTCAGGGAACACACCCACCTATACACACATGCAAAATGAAACTACATGCCGCTGCCCTGTCTTTGTCCTGTGCTGCTCCCTGAGTGTGTGTGTGTGTGGGTGTGTGTGTGTGTGTGTGTGTGTGCGTGAGTGTGTGTGTGTCTGAGGCCTGACAGCAGGCAGAGATGAATGAGTGGAGGTGCCAGGATTTTGCCCAAACGTGTGTCCCTCATCACTCACTCAGAGGAAGTGTCAGACTCAGGGACTCGCCCGAGAAGACCTGAGGGAAGAGAGGAATAAAAAGAGCCAAAGTGTAATTGGATAGATTGAAAGGGAGTGAAGGTGGTGGAATTGTTTTAGTACAGCCACTGATTGTGTTGTTTGGGGAGACTGAAATAGAAAGTGATATTGGAGTTTTGGCTGTTGAAAGTGGTAGAAATAACAGTTTTGTTTTTTTTTTTACTGTGTTTCATTCTAACATATGTTCTCCCTTTTCCACTTTGATTTATTTCCTCAGGGCTGATGGTCGTAGATGGTCCTTGGCTTCTCTGCCCTCCTCAGGATATGGCACCAACACACCCAGTTCAACGGTAGGCAGAAGAGGAAGAGGACAACCAAACACTTATAGCTCCTTTACAATTGTTACATTTTACATATATTTAGCAGCATTTTGGCAGTTTCTCCTCTTAAGGGCAGAAAACATGGGGATGCAATGACCATTCTTTGTTTTTTAATTCATAACCATCTGATTTCTTCAGCAGTCCTGGACTAATTTTCCCTCTTGTTCATTTTACCAAAGTTAAAATCATTGTACCTCACTGCGTGCAACTTACTGGAATCATATCAGACCAGTGGCTGCTGTGGCACTAAACACTGAGTCTGTGGCTAAATGAATGTAACAGGTGGCTTAAATCTTGATTTACCTTTATTTAAACTGAAATAATCCAGTCCAAACCAAACCCAATCCATTTGGTTAGGTCAGTATGTCTCTAGTCATGTGATGTAATTGTAAATATTTTTAGTCTATATGCAGCTTCAACACCCTTGCTGTGTGAGTGTGCAGGAGGGTAAATGAGAGTGAACTGTAAATTCCTTTATTTACCAAAAAACACCAAATAAGTGAAGTTTGTTTAGCACAGCCAGGAAAGACCTCTGGCATCAATATTTCCACATGAGGCAGTTATGGCTCAAGTTCTTCACGAGATACACCTCAGTTTCTGTTGAAGTTCCCTCGATCAAGACACTGAATTAGTGCATGTATATCTAAAAGACAGTGAGTCATCAAGACGAAAGCATCTGCAAAAACAAAATTCTTGTGCGTAATTTCCTCCCCCAAGAGGTTATCAATATAACTGTTAATACAGCAGACATATCTTCAGTAGCCAAAACTTGTCTTTATCTCTTTATCTGCTGTGTTGCTGTGATGCAAAAGCTCCTGCGTCTTATACTCCTGCTAATGTAGAATAGAGCTGACTAAGTGTGTCCTTGTAACACTAAACTTGTGGCTATCAAACAGGATGCCAAAGCTCAGCACAGCAGCAGTCTCCTGAAAAAAGTCCCCTGTAGTCTCTGAAGATGATTGTGTTGATTTCACACAGAAATCCTTTCAAGTCCTTCCTTCTTTATTACGTGACATCCGAAAAGTCAATGATCAAACGCTGCACTTTCTTTCTCTCTCAGTTTTATCAGACAAACAACAGAAAACTTGTTGACACTAAAGCAAAAAAAAAAATTTACTTTTTGTTCTCTTGATAATTTAACTGCACAAGTCATGAAATCAGCACACAAAACTTTCAATTTTTCTTCCAGGGCTGAATTGATGAGGTGGGTTTTGCATCCCTTGCATGAATATTTATCTCACTCCTAGAATTTTTATGCACATATTTTTTATGCATAAAATTGTCTTGTGCCTTTTTCCGCTTGTGAAATCATGTTTTAAAGTTGCACGTTCTACTAGTTTTAAAGTGATTACACGCTACATTTGCAGCTTAATGCCAAGCACACACCAACACACACACAGGCCTGTGTGTTCTGTGACTTTGTACTCGATGCTGCGAGTCTCAGCCAATTATTTTAATGCCTTTTAGTGCTGAAGAACATGCATCACATGTAGAGCAGAACTAAAAATAACTAATCAGTTGCTAAGATATGATCAAACTGATTTATCTGCAGTTGATGACTTGGCTTTTCTCAGAATGTTGAGCCGGAATAATGAAAATATAATGAAACCAATCTGTATTTCTGCCTTGCAGTCGCAAACTGTTCCAATGCCTGTTTGTCTGTCCATCACTTCATCATCATAATGTTGAAAAGGGCCAATGGAGACAAACAAAAGCGAGAGCATGTGGAAGTGAAACCGGGTTTGAACAGAAATACACAACAACATTTTGCTGCTCACTTTTGTCTGAGTGAAGATGTTTGAAGCACAAGAGACGACTCAGCGAAAATGAACTCCGCCAAGGCCCATTTGGCAAATTGTCCATTCGAGAAATGGACCTGACGCTCAGGTGGAGGCGAGGTGTTGACTCATAATCCATTCGCTGTACATTTCGGTGCCATCTTGAACACAATCACTTCCTTTTGACTCTCTGCTGCATTTTCACACACCATTTCTTTCATCGACTCCCTCTTTTTGCATCTCCTCACAGCAGCACCTATAGAAAGACGTGTACTGCGGTGACTGATTGATCTCTCTTGCTGGTAGATGACTCTGAAGATGGTTTCTCAGTTTCTCTGTACTTCCCTCCACCTCCAGCGCTCCCTCTCCACCCTGTCAGGTTTCTGTGCTGCTGGTTCTTACATGGATCATTACTCGCCTGATTAGTTACAGCAGAACTCTTGCATACTGAGCAGAGTAGATGAAAGGGAGATGAGTGTCTATATGTGCATATGTGTGCATGTGTATGTGTGTGTGTGTGTGTGTGTGTGGAGTTTCCTATATAATGAGATAGATATGGACCAAATTCATGCAGAAACCCTCCAGAAATAGTCACGTAACAGTTAAAGATGTGAAGTGAAGATGAAGGAGGTTTAAAAGCTGAATCCCAGTGAACAAAACTCCAGACTGTAAGTTGACTCAATTTTCAAGATCTTTTGAAAGCGGCAACCCATCACAACACCACAGTTTTTAACAGAACAGATATGACCCAGGTGACTATTTGCTCCCAAGTTCAGATATTATTTTTCTTGTTTTAGCGTTAATAAGTATCAGCTGATCAACGTTACAGGAACCATAAATAACTCTCCTCGTTCATCGGGCTGAAGTTTTTCACCCTCTCATGTGTGTCCTGGGTTATCTGTAGCCAGGAAGAGAAGAATTCAACAATAAACACTTCAACCAATTGTGCTGAAAATTTCTGTTCAAGCAAGGGACTATATTTGGACATGAAATAGCTTCACTTTGCCAAAAATATGTCCCAAAATATTTCTTGGAATCATGAGACACTCTTATCAAAATCATAATGAAAAAATGAATCAACAACTGCAAATGTGGGCTGCAGCAAGGCGATCCATTCAACCTGTTTTTTGTTTTTTTTTTGAAAATGATCTGTTCATGAGAAGTTAAATCTCTCTGTTGCACATTTTTACATATCATTGGTAGAAAACAGTAACCACAGTGGTAACTGTCAGTTATTAGCTTGACATAAATCATTGCTTTTGCATATTGTCAAGTATAAGTTTATGTTGATGGCAAATGGTCTATTGATTGACCCACTTCCAGGCAAGTTGCTCTGTCGGCTACAACAAAGACCCCATGTTTACACACACACAAGTGTAAGTATTTTTGTGACAGTGAGCTTGCGAGCCTGAGTCTGAACACACATATAGCAAAAGAGGTCTACCAATCTACAAAAGCGAGCTGACAGATCTAAAATTCATTGTTTTGAAAAGCAGTTGTTATGTAGTTTTGTATTTTTGAATGATGTAATATTTTATGGGCAGTTTTGCTGAATTAGCCTTAAAATGACTAATGACTAAATGACTAAAGTAATTGCAAATGTGAGCGTGAATTGTTCCTTGTTTCTTTGACGATGCCTGCACTTTGTTGTAAGTGTACCCTTTACTCTTACAGTGTCAGCTAGGATTGGCTGCAGCTTCTTGCAACCTTGCAAAAGATAAGGGGTCATACATAATATATCAATGGGATACAAAAAATTAAAAAAGCAAAAATCAATTAATTAGCTTTTACAAAAGGGCATCACTGTTGTAGAAATGATGTTCATTTAGTGTCTGGACTCTGAGGCTTATTTACAAACTGTGTTTGCTTTTTAATTAAAGTGTAGAATAAAGTTTTATTGCATGTGTAAATTCTTCAAACTGTTTTTTCCCCTCTATTTTCAAGGAAACATGCAGAGAAAAATTTCACAGTCTGTTTTTCTGTGTGGGAGGAAATGTGAAAACAAACTAACAGTGCTGGAAATGTTAACTGTTCACCCCTATTACTGTATTTTTTTGAACAGTACACACTTTATATGTGCAAATAGAAACTCCAAGACATCAAAAGAGAGTACAGAGCTGCTGAAGCTGGCTGGCAGGTGATCCAGCTGTGCCTCCATCATCACAACTTCAGAGGACATATGAGAGGAAAGGACATTTCATTTCTTTGACAACGTGTTTCCTCGATTCCTTTCTTTATGCATCTTCTTCCTGCACTAAAGGACCAAGAAGCAGGGGAAGTAAATTTGGATGCAGTGAGGTGAATGGAGATGCACCTTGTGCCTGCCTGCATGAAAGAAGCGAGCCAGATATGAGACCTTTTTCTTCTGAGACAAACATCATCCATAGTGGCATTTTCCTCAGTGTCCAAGCTCTTTGTGTCTCCAGGGAATGTCATAATTGATTCTGTTGACTGGACTTCATTCACAACATCAGTATTTCAGTGCTTTTCTCCTGCTTGCAAGTGGCTAAGACCTGAATGGAGTTTCTAATTGATTTTTATAGCAGAAATCGTTGTGTGGCTAAAGCCAACCCTGGTTACCCATAGGGAGATGTGTTCATTAAACCTCACATTGATCCAGGCTTCGTTTTCCCTCCTGTGCTAAGCAAAAGTCTTTTGTTTAAAACCGAATAGCGCTGCCATTCACCCCCCCTGAGGCTGCAGACACTTAAAGCAGCAGGCAACTTTTACGTGGAGTGACTCTTTCTTTCCCTGCAGTCATTTTGCTCCAGTTTTCAGTCCACATTATTCTGTTTTCCCTCCTACACTAACTCCTTCTGGATATTTTTCTTGTTTTTCCACCACTCTCCTCTCCATCCTTGTTCTTTTAAGTTCGTCGCCTCTTTGTTTCAGTTCTTTCCACCCACTCACATCATAGTACACCTTGTGCTGTCTTCTCTTCTCTTCTCTTCTCTTCTCTTCTCTTCTCTTCTCTTCTCTTCTCTTCTCTTCTCTTCTCTTCTCTTCTC
>JAQNCA010000024.1:18491289-18527353 GCA_029783725.1 Acanthurus tractus | reverse complement strand
AATAACTCTATTTTTTACAGCACTTGAGTAAATGTACCTCTGTAGTTGCTCACCATCACTTGTATTATATCAGTATCAGTCCAGCCCTCAGTGCTTTAAGCCTCTCCTGAGTGCAGCAGTTTCTCTATTAGCAGGAATCTCTGGTGTAAACTCCCTCCAACCACACCTATTACACCCCCACCCCCCACCCCCTAAGCATCATGCCCAGCAGTTTTTATATTAAGCTCCTCAGCAGTTGCTGTCCTAGATAACAGCTTCAGTATATACAGAGTGCCTGCATTGTGCACCTTGACATGCCTCATTATCACTATTCATATCACATCTGTCTGTGAGGCTGAACTTTAATGTGTTTTCACACAAGAAATCCTTTCATAACTTGCTTTTCTTTTGTGAATATCTAATTCATATCTAACTGTATGTGTTTTTTTCTTATCTGCCACATGTTGAGTTTGCTTCGCTTTTAATCACTTCATGTGTGCGTCCACGTGAATCTGACATCTGATGATTGTAATAAGTGTGGTATGACGTGCAGGAGGACTCCGGATCCATTAGAGAAGCTGAACAGAGTGTACTGAATTTCTGATGAGTCTATTAGCATAACATACCGACATGACATGTGGGGAAGCAGTTCATAATTATTACTACATTTAAGTGGGAATGACAGAATTGTATCTCTGTCTGCCTTGCAGGCTGCCTCCCCTCACTCCTGTCTTCATTGTTTTTCTCAGTCAGTGCTGTTTATTACGCTCCTGCTCTCTGTGTTTGTCTGTCTTCAGCCCGGGGCGATCTCCATCCTGCTACGACAATGAAATAGTGATGATGAACCATGTCTACAAGGAGCGTTTTCCCAAGGTCAGCCTCATGCAAACAAATACACACATGTAAAGATGTGCAACCATGCAAGAATCAAGTATGCACAAGACAACATGGATGCAGCATGAGGCTCTGGCTTAAGCTGCTGAATTACATTTACATTAAAATAATTTTACAGACTCAGGATTTAGATGTGTATTGTGATTAGCTGATGACATCTTAAATGCCAGATGTGTGAAATACAAGTCATACATAAACAAGATAAAAATGCTAACCTAAACACCAACCATGACAAGACACTTTTCACAGAGAAAATGAAAACATGTTTTTCTGTGGGATTTGGAAATGGCACCCAGAGTTACTCCATTTAGACTTGAAGTAGGTTTGGCTGAATATTAAACACAAAGAGTAAAAGGGTCATGGGTTCTTTGGAAGACATGCAGGTTTCTGCAGTCTTTACCCCCACAGGGATCCAGTGCAAATGACTGTAAGAACAGAGAGCAGTTTTGCCACGTTTGTGAGACGAGGCCTCGAGGTGAACAACAGATCTGACGGTTACTGCTGGAATGAATAAGCGTCACACTTGCCAGGGAAGTAGACAGATGCCAGTCTCTGTCATCATGGACTAACATCAGATACTTGAATCTGGTCTAACCCACTAATAGAAGCTATTGCAGGGATCACAACAGCGATGTGTTAGGCCGTGGTGAGGATCAGAATGATTGCTGTAGTTTGAGTGAGGTGGAGGCATACAGCACTCTTTTAAGTTCTATAACCCAGCAAAATGTTGCTGTTGTTTAATCTGGAGATGTCTACTGCCTGAAGCAACACTTGAGAGGCATTCTGGGATGCACACTGTGTGTGTTTCATGCTGATGTCCTGAGGAACAAACTTGCAGAAAATCACCATATTGTCTGAGGAAAACAGACGATCATTCACAAATTTCTTTCCTCTTAAGGACGAGCAGCTCAGTCTTGTCTGGCTTCAGTAACACTGTCCTAGCATTCAGACTCACAAAATCTCATGAGTCAGGCTGTGAGAAGTAAAAGGGACACCCCATTAACTTAAGTATTAGGACACATACTACATCACCAAAACTTCCATTACTTACTTCTAACTTGACCATTTTTGAATGTCATTATCTTCTCTCTTAAAGTATTTCCTCTCTCTCTCGCAGCAGGAAATATGTAATAATATATATAATTGTAGCAAAAAAGCCATGTTAAATGACTGGAAATCTTGTGTTGTAATTTCTAGCTTCAAGAAGTCCTAAAAATGTTTTACCTAAATTAAAGCATTGCATAGGCACTGAAGTTGTCTTTAAAATGCTGCAAACTACACCCATGACCTCATTCCTCAGATCAAACTACAAGCTGTTAGAAAGAAACAACATCCCTTAAGTAGTGCTGAATACATCCTGATGAAGTGCTTCCAGAGATTCCCTCGTGCACGCTTCTGTTGAATTAGTCTGTTATCTCTGACTAAAAGGGGCCTTTGTGTTGGAGGTCAGAGGAGGATGGTAAGCCTCTTTCAAAGTAACAAGTGCTCAGGAATACAGAGGGCTGCTGCTGAGGTTTTATTTCACTGCTCTTGGTAAGATGTTGACTCTGCAGGATGTAAAAAAAAAAAAACCCTCCTGGAGGTCAGCCATGACTGAGATGCTAGACCTGACCTATGATTCACTGATCGTGGGCCCAAAATCAATTAGGTCTGATCTTGCTGAAGGCCAGTTATTAACCAAACTGTAACCTAACCTCTCAAACCTGTCTGCATGCTTATATAGTGAGACATGAAAGCATGACTCAGACAGAGCCAAATGTTTCTTTTATAATCGAGGATGTGTATGCCAGCAAATGCAAGTTACTGTGTAAGCAGGTGTCCTCTGATAACTGCCTGTACTCACTCAAAACACACAAACACCAGCATCCTGTGCTCATTCACAGAAATGCATTATGAAGCAGCATCTTCACACACTGCCGCACACTTCCAATTGTGAATGAAGACTACACATCGCTGCATCTGTACCCTCATTGTGTACCCTCAGCATATTCACTTAAGATGGACTGTTAGATGGACTGCTTCTGCTTTTTCTCATTATCTCTCACCAGTGTTACTTTTAAAGCAGCTTCCATTATTACTTTTGTAATATAAATGTCATAAGTCCTAATGGCGATATCACACAGACTGTGGCTTGTTGCATGTAGCATGTTGTTTTATGGAAGAAAACATTGAGAAAACTGATGATTTCATTTATGAGTTGATGTTCAGTCCAGTGAATTTGCGAGCAGGATGTAGTTTTTTTTTTTTTGGAGCAAAGGCTGCTACTTCTTTACAGAGTTCTGAGTAGACGCAGAGTCAAGGCCAGGGGTTGTGGGATTGTGATGTGAACAGCCTCACAGAAAGAGATTTCATCCAAAATTTCAGGAGTTCAAGGACTACCTTTAACTTCAGCTTCACCACAAGACTCTCGCAGCGAGACACTCACTTCAGGCAATAGAGGGACGTAAAAGTCATGTTGCCAAAAAAATCAGGTCTATATCTAATTCAGGATAATACAAGAAAGCGGCCCTAATCAAATTTGAAAAGATCGGATTCTGTGTCATATTTGCTGTTTGCGCTGTCATAAAAAACTGACAACACAAGACCAAAAAAAATCTAATATTGGGTGACTAATGCCTGCAGTGAATGTAGCCATAGTGTCACATCACCTGTCGTGTGTCGGCCTCAGCACAAACAAGTCATACAGGCAGAAAAAGACAATATTTTACTGTGGCCAGGAAAGTCCCAGTCCAGAAAAAGAATGCGGTAAAATTGATGCCTTTTGTAACAATTGATTATTTAAACTGACACCTGATGACAGGACAGTAAGTGACTGTTATCCAACATCTTTATTAATCAGGCCACAGCTCAGATGGAGGAGAGGCTGGCAGAGTTCATCCAGAACTACTCTCCAGAGAGTGTTCTGCCGCTGGCTGATGGCGTCCTCAGCTTCATTCACCATCAGGTAGCTGAGCTGTCCAGGGACTGCCTGACCAAATCACGTGAAGGCCTCATCACCAGCGTCTACTTCTGTGAGCTGCAGGAGAACCTGGAGAAGCTGCTGCATGACGTGAGTCATAACGTGTGAGGTTGAGAGGAATGTAAAGGGGATGCCTCCATTCAAACACTGCACACCCCTGACTGACCCTGTCTGTCTGTCTGTCTGTCTGCCTGTCTGTCTGTCTCTCTCTCTCTCTCTCTCTCACCATCAGGCTTATGAGCGCTCAGAGAGTCCGGAGCTCACCTTCGTCATTGAGCTGGTCAAAAAGCTCTTCATCATCATATCTCGTCCAGCCAGGCTCCTCGAGTGTTTGGTGAGTCCATCCCTCTGTGTCTTCACACAGCAACATACACTGGGAGTCAGTACTGATACAGTTTCTCCAAACGAGCATTTATTTATTGATAGGACAAGATTTTTTTTTAACTTTCTAAATGTTTTTCCCTCATCTGCTGGGAGAGTCATCTTTCCTCCCACATGGAGATAGAGGGTCATCTCTCTCACACAGAAATGGCATTAAGCGAGGCAGGCTGTCCACCATGAGTTTAGCCTAAAGTGAGGGAAAAACAGGTTTTCTAAATGTGTCACAGCAGGAGGAGTTTTTTTTAATCTTTTAAACTGCATTTGTTGCACTTGTGATCTATCTATCTATCGTGGAAATTCTAATCTTATTTTCTGTCTAGTTTGGTGAAGGAGCAGGATTTTTTCAAGAGATTTATTTTTCTATGTTTGTACAAGGATTACACACTCTAAAACAGAAGCAAAGTGTGCCTACATCTGTCTTAGATCTATAAAATATAGGCATCAAACCTCTTAATTACAGCAAATTAGCAACACAAATATAAACCAATGATCAATACCCACCTACCTGTACTGTAGACCTGTAACCACATGGTTTAAAAAATAATACATTTGCAATTAAAAATCAAATAAGAATGTTGTCAAAATGTAATAATATTCTCACTCTAGAGTTTTAGACATGAGAACCAAAGGAATAAAATAAAATGCTTTAGTAACAGAGATGGAGGTTGTTGTTTGTTTGTTTGTTTTATTAACGTCATCTTGGTTATTCTGGAGACATAAAATGATAGTTTGAGCTTTCTTCAGAATAACAGAATAATGAATTTATTAGATTGTACATAATAGATTGTTTATGTCCTTGTACTTGGACACAAGAAAGTGAGAAGTCTTTTTGAAGGGTTCATGAAGTTTCAGTTAATCAGAGGGGTTTCCATCTCATTATTATCTTTGCTGCTGTTAAAAATGTAGACCTTAATGACCTTACACATAAAGGAGAACAGCTCAGGAGCATGAGAACAACTGTATAACGTACTCTGTGCCTTTGAAGGTGCGATCACTTAAGTCTGAAAAATAACCTTTATAATGGCATCAGGGTTGGTCCTGAAGCTTAAAATGTCTGACTTTAGTATTATTAGGGTGGCATTATGAAGTTGAGCTGTGGGTTTTAAAGAAAATTAACATTTTGACAGCAGGGAAGGTCTGATGAAAGACACCCTGGAGTTGCATCGTGGGAAATACAGGGCTCAGCACTTTTGTGACTAGAATCGGTATATCTCTGTGGCTTCTTTTATGAGCAGGAAGGCCTATGGATTGTTTGTCATTTGTAATAAAAGTTTCAAACATTATAAAACAGTGCACATGCAGTAGATATCTAATATGTCAAAGGATGGACGGTGAATCTGAAAGGATTGTAAATAACCAGTCAGCGTGGCTGCATTTGAATCAAACCAGGAGATGTGAAATTGCCTCCTCTACTCTTCACCTCCTTTATACTCCCGTGTTATATTTACTACATCCCTTTACATTCAGAAATGCTAATGTATGCATTTGCTTTCAGTAAATGCGGTTTCACCTTCAGCTTTCTCATTGCATGAGATGTAAAAATGGATGAATTTACAGTGAAGTGCTCCAGAGGTCACGGCTTCGTTTGTGTCGTTCAGTACATTAGACATGCTGCACATCGCTGCAGCAGCAGAGTGCACGCTTATCCCTGCAGGAATTTTCCTCCAACTTAACTCCAAAGTGTAAAATATTCTTTCCACCTCCACCACTCATCCGACTTCTCAGCAGCACATCAAATCAGCCTTGAGGCACAGCTGCGTCCTTGGCATGTTGATACATATAGTAGATAATTTGCTTCACTTACTTAGCGATAACAAGGCTCTCTATATACGCTGGAAGATTAGCTATACCTAGATATCAGTTCCCTGATTGATGGTCCAACACGTTTGTCACTGGTGTGGTCCCTCCTCCAACCCTCCCGGCTCATCTTTCCGTTGCCAAGGCGACCGACAGAAAAGGTCGATAGGGTCAGGCAGGATGTGGAGGGGACGTAAGCTCCTCATGGCCCTTAGGTTAGAGAGGAGAAGACACTAACACAGATAAAAATGTTGTCCACGGCTGGAGAGTTCATTTAGCATTCAAGTCAGCTGCAAGGTCTGATTTGGTGAAAATGTCACACAGTCAGAAGGCTGTTAGCTGCGAGAATATTATCCTGCAGTAGAGCAAGCTATCAGAGAGGCAGGTTAATTCCTCCCTTCTGTACTCTTTCTTTTTTCTCTTGTCAAGGGGAGCAGCTATGAGAAAGCAGGGGAGGAGGGAAATGATCCAGGCTGCCCCGGGCTCTGCTTTCTAATCAAAATGTTATTCCACCAACAGGAATGAAACTAAATCCCACAGGACTCCACAAAGGTTGTTTCATTGGGAAAAAAAGGATGTTTCAAGAAAGCAATTTAAAGTTTGGCAGTGTTTTAGCACTGATTGTGTTTGTTTGACAACCTTTTGGTGGTGTTTGGTCATGAATTTGCGGGTTAAAGTATATCCAAGTTTTGTTCTTGCAAGTTACCAAACTGGAATGACATTAATGCTTAAATGTTTGCTCACATGACATCATTTCAATAACAGTCATCTTACATTGTCTGCTATCACATGTTGTCTTTAAAAGCTACCATGGAAGTTATCATGGTTCAATACAAAGTGTGATATAGTCTTTTTTAGTGTCTCATAAAGACGTGAGACTGAACCTTTAATGATACTGAGATATCAACATATGATTTAGCACCAACATTACAAATATATCTACTGACATGCTGAGTCATGCTGTCTCATGAATATTTGTAATACTGTTAAACTGAATGCTAATCAGTGGGTAGGACAGCTAATGCTTAAGTTACTAGCAGACAAACTGATTTCTCAATTGATGGAAATTTAATGGGCAAGTTTGTATTTGACATTTTTTTTATTTTTTTCTCCATAAAAATGCCCAAAGTGTACTAGTTCCAACTTTTCAAATTTAAATGTTTGCTGGAATTTGTACTTGTCTATTAAACATTTCTGAGACTCCTGGAAATCAAAAAATAATCAATTAATTGAAAAATAGTCAACAGATGAATTACCAAATTTATAACCAGATTAATTAACCAAAAATACAGTGTAGGAATTACATCTGCTTTGAATACTTTTAAAAATATTTTTAGAGGCTTTTTTTAATTGACTCCAAATATGATGAGTTATCAACAGATTTCCAGCAGTGCAGACACCTAAATTAGTTTTTAAAAAATGTTTGAGGATCAAGTAAACATCACAATGAAGGGGCAAAGGTTTGTCTTATTAATCCTGCGCATCAAAAATTTCAGTAGCAGCAAATATTGATTTTCTAGCACAGATCTTCCAAGTTTTCCTCTGGGCTGAAGATATTTCATTCAGCTAAAAGTTAAATGAGCAGTTGTTATTTTTTACTGATTCAAAATCTTCAACTGTTTTAGTTACAATTTTATGTTGTATTTTCCTTTTACACTTCAATGTTTCTTCTCCTCTAATAACAGGAGTTTAACCCTGAAGAGTTTTACCATCTGCTGGAAGCAGCAGAGGATCACGCCAAGGAGGGTCAGCTGATGAAGGCAGACATCCCACGATATATCATTAGCCAGTTGGGGCTGACCAGAGACCCTCTGGAGGGTAAGAGAGAGTTTTTCATTTTTTGTTATTAGACTTTCTGTGGTTCTTTTACTCGCAATTATGGAGTCCAACAGTTAGAGAAGATAGTAAAGATTGATACAGTTGCATCTCTTACATCTGCGTGTTGAAGTTCAGAGCTTGAGCCAGGAGGTGATTAGCTTAGCTTAGCATAAAGACTGAAAGCAGAGGGAAACAGCTAGCCTGTCTGTTATAATATGTAACATTTCCACACAAAAATATCAAATAACAGCTATATGTTGTGTATTTTTTAAGTTGGGCACTTAACACTATTCCACATTTTTTTTACAATGCAAGCTCCTGTTACCTGTCGCTAATGTCTGGACCAGCACCTGTAAAAGAGAAAGTCTGTAAACCTGACTGAATGTAACGTGATAAAAATTAAATACATTAGCCTCTTCGTGAGGTTTCTGCCTGATTCAGTCAAAAAGATTTTTGTCTGTGATGGTGGCAGTTTAACAATGAAATAAACAAATCCCATGATCCCATTCTGCTTCAGGACATCAATAGGCTACGTTTTTTCATTGCTTTCATTGAGAGACCTGTAGAGACAGAGAGTGCATCTTGTGAGTTAAAGCTACCGATCAGTTTAACTAGATGTTCAGTGAGAGGATGTGGGAGATGTGGGTTTGGACACGCTGCATCATTAGCTGGCTGGTGGAGCAGTGACATCACTGTCTTTCATTAATCATCAAGGCTCTAACTTGGCCCTCAGACTAACAGCTCTAATTCATGTCCGCTCAGCCGCTCTCTGTCTAATGCACGGAGAGCCGTTCATCATCTGATGGCTTAAATGATCCAGAATGAATCTTCACAATGAACTGCTGCAGCTCTATTTCTGAATTAGTGATAAATTCAGGCTTTTGGGTCTTTCCCAGTGAACTACTGCTAACACAGCGTCACTTGACTGGATCTTGTGCTTTCATTTGCACCTTCATTGTAATTCAGAAACAGACATGCACACCCACACTTTCACACTTTGATTTGTGTTTTTTTTTTTGGCTCCTCGTGGAGACAAGACCAGTTATTCTCAGAATCAAACAGGAACCAATGGAAATATATGATTGCCAGCTCAGTGGAATTTATTTTTACATAGTGTTAATACAAAGGGGCCTTGTAGCAGCTTTACAAAGTTAATTACCATTTACTTATTTCCCAGTTTTAACAAAACAGTACAATAATCAGTGTATTCTAGCAGCTGTCACAAAGAAAAATGAAAGAACACTAAAAAAATTTGCTGCCAGTGCTGCTCAAGGAGGGAGGAGATGCAGGGAGAGCTGAAAAATTAATGGGAAAAGCTATTTTAATTCTCATGTTTTTCTCTCTGTGAACTGACACGTTTAGCTGTTTTGTTAAAGATGTCTGAGCAGCTGCAATTTTTTTGTCTGCTCACAGCGGCGTGGGAGGCCGAGCGTTTCAGCCTGAAAAATGTCTCTTTATTTTTGACGCCAGGTTTGCTTGTTAACTTGCATGTTTCTCAACAGAAATTGTGAGCCTGGACAGCTATGACAGCGAGGGTCCACACACCCCAGAGACCGATGACTCAGCAGAGGTGAAGATCAAACAATCACAGTCAGATCTGTGTTTGTGTCTGTTCAAATGCACAGTGACTTTATATACACACCACCCCATACAGACACACACACACACACACACACACACAAACCAACAGCTATTGAAACCATCAAAGAAGAACATTTGAATATTTTCCTTAAAACTGTCTTTGTGTTGACTAAAAAAACGGTTTTAAATGTTGAATGTGTCATCAGGGAAAAGGAAGAGCCATAAAGCCACCGAGCGAAGAAGATTTTCAGAGCATCAAACTGATCAGCAATGGGGCTTATGGGTAAGCGAAGATGGAAATCTCACTCATCCTTCATGAAAACCAAATCAATTTCAGTGAATAAGATATTGATTGTATCTACCGTAAAAGACGAGGAAATGTGTTTAAAAGTCCAGTAAACAGCAGAACAGTCACTTGGCCTTGAGTTAAGACTCGTTCAATCTGCTGTTTTCAAGGTCAGCATTTAATTTTTAATGAAGAACCTTTCATGCAAAATTAAATGCACAAGTTTCATTAAAAACAATAGCAAAGATCAGCAGAAGATGCAACAAAACAGTGGTACCTGAAATAAAACTACCCCAATAAAACAAATGTACTATTACAGTCACACTATACTACTGCTACCACTACTACCACTTATAGTACTTTGTAAAAGGACATTTTTTACATGTGTTCATCTCTTTTGGGTGATTTGCAAGTCAGTGAGATAAACTTATAACTTCTTGACAATTAGCATCAATCCTTTATTATTTTAGAACAATAACATGGTCTGCTCATGCTGCTTGTAAAAGACTCCCAGTTTATGTAGAGCTGGCTTGAATAAAAATAAGAAAGAGAAAGCTGCATGCTTGTGAATGCTGCATTATTTCCAGTTGTCTTTCTATGTAAAAGAAAAAGTATATTTATGAGCTTGGCTTTTTAGTTTAGGATTTAAAAAAATGTTTTGACAATTTTTAAGTCTTGATATCCACTGTAATAGCCTCTAAGCTTGGCTGCATGAGAGTCATGTCTAAAAGCAGATGGAATAACCTTTTGTTCTCTTCATAATGGCCTTACAGCTGTCTCACCCTGCTGTCTTCCCTCCATACCTCATCTTTGCACAGCCAATCCCTTCAGTTTTCACTCCTCTGTCTTTCCCTTCCTGCAGGGCTGTGTACCTGGTGCGCCACAGAGAGACACGGCAGCGTTTTGCCATGAAGAAGATCAACAAACAGAATCTGATCCTGAGGAACCAGATCCAGCAGGCGTTCGTAGAGAGGGACATCCTCACCTTCGCAGAAAACCCGTTTGTTGTCTCCATGTTCTGCTCCTTTGAAACACGGAGGCACCTGTGCATGGTCATGGAGTACGTTGAGGGTAAGCGAGCTGGATTTGGCTTCACTTAAGCACTTTGATTACACATGGAGTGAACTCAAATTCAGATGATATGTTTAAGATTCATGAGATCACTCTGAATAGACAAGTTTTGTTTTTCTTGTTCCATTGTCCCTTCAGTTTTTGTGTGAGGCATCTGGGGAAATACTAAATCAGGCTTCTGTTTGCTTTTGTAAAATAACATCAACTCCACAGCTTCTTGCCTCTGACTCCTGTTCTCAGACACTTCACTTCTCCAGCTTCAGTGATCATCAGCCAGTTGAGACACAGTTTAGCTCCTAGAAATCTTTTTTTTTCTGGGTGCTCAGGCTCTGACCTTATCAATTTAACTACTTTTTTTCTTGCTGTGCTGGTGACCTCATTCAACTTTTATTCAATTCTGTATAAAAGTGTCAGCTAAATGCCTGAATAGCAAATATGGTTTTGTCTTCTCAGATTCAGGGAATTAAGGTTTCACAGCAGAGTGCAACCACTCACATTTACACAAGAGCAGATGAGAGTCTTATTTCACTCTCACAGTGATTCTTGACCAAGAAAGTCAAACAAGGTCAGTCGATTCACAGTGCTGCTGCAGCCCTCCTCATCTTCCTCTGCCACAATGCTGAATTTCCTGAAGGGCAGCTCAGGACAGAGTGGTGGCTCTGCCTGTTAGGTCACTGGCACCAGGAGCCATTGGAAATAGCTTTAACTCACTTATTATCCCAGTAAAACTGATTAAATGTTTCTACCTATTAATAAGCACAGGTAAATCCCACAGACACAGTTTAACACCCATATTGTGATGCTATCTGGCTTCAGTAAAGGTTACTTGTGGTGTTTTTCTCAGGCGGTGATTGTGCCACTCTGTTGAAAAACATCGGGGCTCTTCCTGTGGAGCTGGCAAGGATGTACTTTGCTGAGACAGTTTTGGCTTTGGAATACCTGCACAACTATGGAATCGTTCATAGAGACCTCAAACCTGACAAGTGAGTGTTTAAAACTGCACCAGTCAACATTTTTGTAATGTAAAGCAGGAGGTCATGGAGGATTATCACCCATATGCAGTTACTCTCAGCTCCAATGAGTATTTTAGGGTTGCTCAGCTCATATTGAACTCTTGGAAATTATCTATTTCAATCCAGTCTCACTGTTCTCCTTGGCCTTGTCTGGAAAAAAAAAAGCTTTGCAATGCCTGCTCTACACAATTTAGCAGACAGTGTTAGCAACAACTTGGTGAATATAGTGGAACTTTCAAAATAGTCTAATACTGTATATAACCTGAGCTGCACTGCACTGTGGCTGAAATCAAACTGCTGAATGTCTGTTTCCTCCCTCCAAATAGTCTACTGATCACCTCCATGGGACACATCAAGCTTACAGACTTTGGATTATCAAAGATGGGTCTGATGAGCCTCACCACAAACCTGTATGAGGGACACATCGAAAAAGATGCCCGAGAGTTTCTGGATAAGCAGGTACTATCTGTGAACTCATCGTGGCATGTCTGGTAGGATTTTTTTTAATTAAATGTAGTCCTTCCTCATCACATTATAAAAGAAGAATGTCTGCAGACATGGACTCAGCAGCTGTATGAATGAGATGTGTGTAATGCAAAAATCGTGTAATTCTTGGATGGGATATGTGGCAGATGATCAGACGATTGGTATTTATAGCATCTGTAAGTCATTTCCAGCCATGCGTGCCAACCAGCCAAGTCATCCGACGAAATTCTTAATCTCCAAATGTAGACATTACATTCAAGGCTTCCTGCGTCTTTTGCATGAGTGAGTTATTAGTGCTTTCCACCTCCATCATAATACAATCTTGCCATTGTGTTTATTGTTTGTGCTATGAATTAAACCAGTCATAATCCATCAGATTGGCCCGTGTGTCTACCAGCTCTTCTGGGTGGAAATAGACATCTGTTTGTCTGCCAGTAATCAGCTCACATCTGTGCATGAGACAGACCAAGACTTTGCCTTTCAAGTTTTCTAGCAAAGGTTGTGATCAGGAGTGTTCCTCACTCACTCAGTAATGATGCCTCTGTTGCACATGTGCAGTCATTTTTTATTCCCTTTCCATTCTTCTTGGCAGCTTAGTGTATGATTATAAGAATAAAACCTTATGTCATGACATGTCATCTATGTTGTACTATAAAAAACAGATTCCGTTTTACTGCCTCTAGTCTTAAATGGTTGCTTAGTCCAAATTAAAAATAGAAGAAAAAAAATTTCTAGTCCGTCTTTCAAAATCTCTGCTACTGAGACCTCCGCAACCATATAAAAGATATGAATAAAACACCATTTTTGTTGCATTCAGCAATAAACTGAATAACTTGTTTAACTTGTTTTATTCCTATTGCTTTTCTTTTGTTTCCACCTTCTCTCCATCGCTCAGGTATGTGGTACTCCAGAGTACATCGCTCCAGAGGTTATTCTGCGTCAGGGTTATGGAAAGCCAGTGGATTGGTGGGCCATGGGCATCATCCTCTATGAGTTCCTGGTGGGCTGTGTGCCTTTCTTTGGAGACACTCCTGAGGAGCTGTTCGGACAGGTCATCACAGGTAAGGAAACTGTGTTGAACTTGCACTGCTTTACTTTTTTGATGAAACATTTTAGGCAGTTAAAAGTATTGGAAAAGGAAGCGCAGGGTTTGGATTAAGGACAGTAGATGTTTGAGATGATCACGGCACCTTCAGGCCCCCTGCTATGCCAGTCGTATTTACATGCCCGTTTCTTTTACATGAAACTGTCTCACATTTAAGGAGCCATAATCCACAAGACATTTCTCATGTTGTAGCCGATCTGCTTGGGAGTCAGCAAACAAGACCGAATAACTTTGTGCAAGAGGGTTTATTCTCTATAGAGAAGGCACAACCTGAGGCTCAGAGCTCAGAGTTTGTGCCCAGAACAGTGAATAAGATGATGAGAAATCAATTGTAACATTCTTGAGCTTTCCTGATTTAATTATGTTCCTTTGGTTACATCAGAACTTACTTGTTGCAATCCACTATATACCATGTTGGTAATCGGCTGCATCTGTTAGACAGTCAATGGACTGTTTTTGATGGTGAGATTAAAGTGAATGTAAATCTGCTGCTGATGTCAAGAAAGACAGATGTTTACAAAAAGGGAAATATAAAGGTCACACGCTTACAAACACATAGGAAGAATGAAACAATATAAGCATAAGCATGAAGAAGACAAAATTTCGACCACACTCATATTCGTTCCCTGTTTTTTGACAGATTTGTTCTTTCTTTGTTGTCTCTGTTAGATGATATAGTTTGGCCAGAGGGTGATGATGCATTGCCTGCAGATGCCCTGGCCCTCATCTCTGCCCTGCTACAGACAAACCCTCTTGTGAGACTGGGCACAGGTAATAACTATTGATGTGCACCCATTTCGTGCCAGTATAAGGAATGAAGAATGCTATTAATGAGAACTCTTCCAAACGAGCATTCAGCCTTGCATACATTAGGCATTAGGTTAAAAGGCTGTCACTTAAGTCACACAAATTAATTCCACAAATATGACTCCATCCATCCATCCATCCATCCATGCATGCATTTTCTTCTGTTAATGCATAGCTGGGTCACATTGGCAGCAGGCTGAGCAAGGTATTCCAGATTTTCCCTTCCCAAGAATGTCTTCCAACTTTCCTTAGGAGATGATGGAGGACTCTAATTATTGATGAGATATATCATAATTCCAGCATGTTCTCTGTCCTCCTGGGATCTCCTTCCAGTGCCAAGGGTGGGTGTCAAAAGGCTGCACCCTTATGCATCCTCATCAGATGTCTTAACCCCCTACAGTGACTCATCTACATCCTTTTTTTCATTATTCTCTGAACCTCTCTGTTGATTTGAGACATGCTCATGAATGCTGTTATTATTGATTAAAGAAGCTACTGTCCATTTTGAATGAGACTGACAGGTTGTGTTGTTTATGCCCCTGCCACCAGGTGGAGCTTTTGAGGTGAAGCAGCACTCGTTCTTCACTGAGTTGGACTGGAACACTTTGCTGAGACAGAAGGCAGAGTTCATCCCTCACCTGGAGTCAGAGGAAGACACCAGCTACTTTGATAGTACGTTCCTCTGGATTTATGTGTCTGGAAAGTACAGCAGTTACATCAATATTATGGCAATAATTTTTCTAACACTGTTCCTGTCAGAAATGCAGACTTGAAGTTCAGTTGACAGCTCATATATTTTATCTCCTCTCTCTCTCTCTCTCTCTCTCTCTCTCTCTGTCTCCCTGTCTCACTCCCTCTGCCGACACCGCCAGCCCGCTCTGATCGTTATCACCACATCAATACGTATGACGAGGACGACACCAATGACGACGAGCCCGTAGAGATCAGACAGTTCTCTTCCTGTTCTCCTCGCTTCAGCAAGGTCTGGACTTTGCCCTCTCTCCTCTTTCATCTCACTTCCCAGCTTCTCTGTCGTTCGACTCTGTTCTTCTTTTGTTTCTCTCACCATGGCAACCTGATATATGTTTTGTCACTTGCCACTTTATTTGACAGGATTATATAAAGTAGAAGAAAGGAGACAGATAAATTGGAGGTCTTACTGTACAGAGAGCAGTGCCTGAGGGCTGGACTCCAGTATCACAGGAGGAGTTCAGACAGTCTTACCGGGCTCTTGCATCATTCCCCCTCTTTCCTTTTCCCTCTAGTTTCTATTTTAAGTCGCTCAGGCCAGTGTAAACTTAAATGCCTTTTGCTTCATCTCTCTACAGATCCATGATTGATAATCTTTCCTCTGTATTCATTTTTCATGTCCACTGTTTCTATCATTAAATCTCATAAATTCTGATCCGTGGCTTTTTTTTCTCTGTGCTAACACGTTCTTTTTCTGTCTCATTTTCCTCTTGGGGGGCCATTTTCTCACCTCAGGCTGTATCTTTTTTTTCACTCTCCCATCACTCCCTCTTCCGTCCTCTCTCACTTACTCTGTCTCTCCATCTGCCTTCCCTCTGTCTTTCACCTGGTCCAACTGCTCACGTTGGGGTTGTGAAGTCGTAAAGGAGCTTTTCAGAAAATCTGAAGTGGCTCATCTAGAGACCAATTTCAATTACTTTTGAGATGAATTTGAAGTTACACTTGAGGGCATTTGAGCGCTCAAGCAAAGACCTCTGCTGAAAACACACACACACACACACACACGCACACACACACAAAATAAGATCTGCAGTGGACAACATGTATTTGATTTCTTATAATTTACTAATGTAGAGCTGCAGTGACAAATTTTGATCGGTTGATTCTAGGGAATAAACCAGCAACTATTTTGATAATATAACATTTGATTAATTATTTATTTTACTATATTTACTATTTATTTAATGTTATGCCTTTATTTTCTATGTATACTTCAATCCATATTGCTGCATTCTACTGTTTTTTATTGTTATACTGTACTACATTTCACCCTATGCCATACCTTATATCCCATTTACATTATACTTTGCTATATTATGTCGATATCCAAAACAGTATCGTTAGATTATATTCTACAACATACTTCCAATATGAATCTATATTAGTGCAAGTGTCTTATTTTATCAGATGTAATATTTGTTCACATGTACAAGACTGCAGACTTTACTGATCCCACTAAAGTCACTTTTGACTTGTAAGTTTTTTTTAAATGCTACTTTGGTATCGTTTTTCACAACTATTCAAATTGTATAAACCTCTATTATTTTCCCTTTCCTACTTATCTTTAATAGTAGTAATTTTTTCCTTACCTCCAGGGATCAATGAAAGCTTCTCTTATCTAAGCTTATCATAGCTTAGTTTAATATCAGTTAAGTTCCTTTATTGAACAACTTTCTGCCCACTGGTCACATACACAGGTTTCCAACCTAAGGTTCAATAGGTGTAATTTTTTCCAATCTCATGTATGATTGTTTTTAATGCATTCTGTGTTGCAAGAATTGCACCTTCAATTTAATGTTTTCAGCTGACTTCGTGTGTTTTCTCTCACGTTTTATGGTTGTAATGCTACCTCCCCTTGAAAAAGATGCTCCTCTTATCTGATATTAAGTATATCTAAACTAAACTTATCAGTCGTGTTACCCTGCTCTCTCTATATATTTTCAGTTCTAAAGTGGCTATCAGCCTGATGCAAAGCAATTATACAATATATGAAACAAAAACAGTGAATATGTATAATTACAGCAAACAAATAGCTGTAACACCCACTCACCAGCTGTACTTTCACAGAGCTGTTAATAACTGCTAACAGACCAAATGATTATTGATCGGACTGTGTCCCCCTGCAGGTGTACAGCAGCATGGAGCATCTGTCTCAGCTGGAGCAGAAAGCTACGACCTCCGTGTCCCGTCGAGAGCCTAAGGGCCCGCGGGAGGACAAGGTGACCAAAAGAGAGAGTCTGGGCAGCTTCAGCATGAGAGACAAGAGCTGGAGGACTGGATCCCCTGAGATGTATGCAGTAGGCATTATTGAATGAATTGGTTTTAGAGGAGAGGGTGTGTGCTTGTGACTTTTGTAAATAAGTGAGGTGGTGTGTTCTGTAAGCTAAAACTGAGACTGTCCAGAAGTTTCCCCAAGGTTTTTTTTCTTGTTCAGCAGCCTGACTGTCACAGAGTCCCAGACTGACTGAATTTTTTCCCATTTTAACACTTGTTGAAGAAAAGGAACTCGGTGTGAAAGTTCACACTTACTTTGAATTAACAGCAGGCAACCGATCCGACATCCCCAAAGCTTGGAAACTGGGAAATCATAATTTAAGATGGCTGTTTCTCAAAATAACCCAAACTTTTCTTTTTTCGTCATGATTTGTTAATAGATAATGCAAATGTAGCTACTTGTCTCTCTCAAATCTAGTCAGTAAAGTTCAATTTCAGTCACACAAACTGACCATTACTGGTTGTTTTAGGACCATCAAATACATGTGTTTTAATGCTGTCTGTGCCCTCAATAGTAAAGTCATTAATTTGCAGTGATTAGCTGACATGACAGGAACCTCCAGTAGCTGCATGAACGCTTTTACTTTTCAGCCCACCAAAATGTAAAATTGACTTTCATACTGGAATCTGGATTCATTAAATATTATTCTGCTCTGCTGCTGTGCTTGTCATACTTTGAAGCAGCTAACAAAGACTACAACCTGCTTGGTCCAGACTACACATCATTAACTAACGTGTTTCTGATTGAGAGCATATGGCAGAAACAGATTTCCATTACTCCTCATGTCTCCATTTCCCCTCAGTCTTTAAAAAGCTTATCTCTGCATTTCTACATTCATATGTAAAATAAAATCAATCAATCAAACTCTCCGTGCTCATAATGGTTAGAAAATTTGATAAGGTGAAGGTGGCTCATCATTTTATTACCACTGTTATTGGATTTTCCAATTTCATATCTCATACCAATTATCTGTGTCTCACAGCTGTGATTGCTTTTTGACTACAGCTCACTGCATTCAGTTGAGTGTCGCTACATACTCATGGAGTGTATTTATTCTCTCATTAAACATTTGCAATGCTAATTACTCTTAAAAATTTCTCTTCTTTGTTACGTCCATGTTTATTAGCGAGCAGTAGTCTTCTCCTGTGCCTTTGCTGGCATATTGCAGCATATACTAACCACCATCTGTTGTTCAGTTGAGTAGTGTGACACTCCTGGCAGGATTTTGTATTGCATCGTGTGTTTTATGTGTATGCACAAAGCAAACAAAGTGAAGAACCACTCACAGATAAACCTCTCTATAATGCTACTAGAGGCCAAAAACTCCACAGGCTAACTTTAAAGATTAAAGATATTTCCATTTTCCATTTGTAGTGTTTTATTTTTTGTGCTAATATCAGCAAAAAATGATGAACAGCTAATCGTTATACCTGCTTAACATCAACATTTTAACATTTTTTCAATGTCTCATTCCCACATTAGCATTAGGTACAGCCTTTGTGAGGCTCTGTTTGCATCATAATGTGAATGTCTATGTGTCCCTCTCTGGCAGGAAGCGCCTGTCTTGTTCTGAGTCCCTCTACATGGAGGGGGATGCAAGCCCTCCTCTTGGTGCTCGCCGACGCTTCTCAGCACTGATGGATACGCATCGTTTTGCATCACCCCTGGACAGTGAGCCAGAGGTCCTCTCCCGCCAGGTGCCCATCAAGGTCCGTGGAACCTCCCTGGATGGGACCAGCATCCCCTCACCGAGCCTACTGGAGCAGAGAAACAGCCTGAAGGAGATCAACGGAGCAGGTGTGGTAGCAGGGGGGGAGCCTGAGAGGTAGACAAGGGTCGTAAAAGTAGAGAAGGAGAATGAGGGGAAATAAGCTAGTGGGCAGTGAGGAAGGTGACAGAGGATAGATAAAGTGAAGGAAGAAAGAGCATGTAAGAGCAGGGGAGCTGAAAAAGCAACCTCATTAGAGGGCTACTGCTGTGCAAGTGGGCAACTGGATAGGTCTTTTCTCTATTTTTACCTCTGAATGCTGCTAACAGAAGGCACCTAATTAAATTACTGTTATTTCCACCTGACTCTACGTCATTACAGACAAATCCCCCAGACATGGAGAGACACCGGGAGTCACCATGCCCATCAACATGTTATCTCCCGGTCCTGCTGCAGCCGGTCGTGACGTGATGACTCCTCTGTATGACCCTCTGGGGCCCCGGGCCACCAATGACCTGGTCCTCCGCAGGGCTCGCCACCAGCATTTGTCTGGTGATGGAGAGAAACGCAACTCCAGACCTGGAAACAAGGTCATCAAGTCAGCGTCTGCTACAGCCCTGTCTGTCATCATACCATCAGGTGAGAGGAACGAGGAAAGAATGGAATCTTTTTGGAAATATTAGTTTGAGATGTAATAATAGTGCATCTCATTTTCCTTCTTACTCTGCCTTCCTCCAGTGGAGCAGCATGGTGGCTTCTCTCCGCTGGCCAGCCCCATGTCTCCTCATTCCTTCTCCTCCAACCCGTCATCCCGTGACTCATCACCCAGCAGAGATTTCTGCCCGGCAGTCAGCGTGCTGCGCTCCCCCATTACCATACATCGCTCTGGAAAGAAGTACGGCTTTACGCTCAGGGCCATCAGGGTCTACATTGGAGACAGTGATATCTACAGTGTGCATCACATAGTTTGGGTAAGAAAGCTCGGGACTTACGGACAACTTTTGGATGTTTTGGGCTGGAGCCGAAGTCAGTGACCTCACATAAAGAGGAGTTGCTTTAAATCCTGGTGGCATGAAACAGGGATAAATGAAGGAGTGCCAAAGATGATTAGTGTTCAGCAATTTCCATAGACATATAGACATCTACAGACAATTAGTTGTATTATTCTTGGAAAACTCAACAAAAAATCATTCTTTCTTCTAATCTTAACACACATGTGTTGACCATCTTAACTAAATAAGTTTAGGCTCATTTTAGCATGATGTCAGTCCTTTGAAATAATTCTCTGTCTGAGAATTTAAACTGCACTCTGTGTTAACATGTTACTGTTTTTGACCTGCTATGAACTTGGCAGCACGTGGAGGATGGCGGCCCGGCTCAGGAAGCTGGCCTGTGTGCCGGTGACCTCATCACCCACGTCAACGGGGAGCCTGTCCATGGTCTGGTCCACACTGAGGTGGTGGAGCTCATACTCAAGGTAGGCAGCATTAGGCTTTTTCAGTCTCAGCTGTATATCACAGAGGTAATTTCAATGTTTATGTGTAATAAATTTAAAGGGAAGGCCATGAACTACTGATACCTTGTCAACACATTCATGAGTGTCTTTTGAGAATGTAGCCTTTTCTATTTGTTTTAGCCATTTGTTTGCACAAAATCATAGCTGAGGTCACTGGGTTGTATTTAAGGCCTGTTGGTTCATCAAGTGAATGAGATAGCTTCAGTTTTTGTTTTTTGTTTTTTTTGTTGTTTTCTCATTTTTCTTCGGGGGGGGGCAGTTTAATGGTGATGGTTGATGGAGATTCGTTTAAAATATGCATGTGTGGACAAGAATTTTTTTATTAGCAAGGAGGGGAAAACCCCGATACAAAAAAATAGCCAAGTACATGTGGACAAGGCATGAGACAGAGTGCTTGTAGCTCCCAAGACACTCTGAGCTTAGTGGCTCTTTAATTATTCTAAATACACATTAGGTTTGCTAATTAGTTTTGTAAACCGAGGTAACATTTTGTCAGACGGTGTTCTGTGGGTAAACAAGCCTGACGGTGAATAATTACTAATGTTGAAATCATTAAATGGCATTGATCTGTGCAGAGTGGGAACAAGGTGACGGTGACAACCACACCTTTTGAGAATACGTCCATTAAAGTGGGTCCTGCCCGTAAGGCCAGCTACAAGTGTAAGATGGCACGTCGGAACAAGAGGACCATGGGTAAAGATGGCCAGGACAGGTAGGAGCTCACACACCTGCATCATCGCAGTGACAGTGTTCCTATTGTCTTGGAGGATGTCTTTCTAATGAACTCCAATACAGTACGAATGTAAAGGCCTTTTTCTGTTTTGTCGTCCATGCAGTGTAATATGTGCGGTATCTCTGACTGTGTTTTAGTGGAGAATCCCAATCTAAGAGTACAGTGGTTTTGCACATTTTGGCCAATTAATTACAACTGAACTACAACTAAATTTTAGAACAAAACAAAGAAATTTACTTGATTGTTTTCCCAAAGCCCTTCCTATCTTTTAGATTAGATTTTTTTAAATAGCATATCTTATGAATTTTGTGCTTATTGTAGCTGAACTTGAAATGTCTCAGACTGAAATGATGCAGCTGTTGTTGCACCAATTAATGCACCAGATAAAAACAGTTTACTGTAAAAAATAATCATGTGGGTTGATTCTCATTGGAAGTGGAAAATAACATGATATGCAAAAATGCAAGAGAAAATAACTCCCACTATACTTTTGTAAAAAGTTTCAATGGTAAAACCACTGGTTAGTCCCTTAAACTCAAGTTTATTAACAGATAGATGTAAATAATGCCTGTACAAGTTTAACTAAACCAAGTCTTTCTCATCCTCTTTCCTCCTTGTCTGTCTATCTTGCAGTAAGAAGCGTAACTCACTATTCCGTAAGATCACAAAACAGTCCAATCTTCTGCACACCAGCCGCAGCCTGTCCTCTTTGAATCGCTCTCTGTCCTCCAGTGAGAGTCTTCCTGGCTCCCCAACTCACAGCTTGTCTGCTCGGTCCCCGACTCAGGGCTACCGCTCCACCCCTGAGCCCTCATACCTGGGTAGGGCCCTGAACATGCATAATGCATATTCAAGAGATCGAATAGAAATGGTCTGGGATCCGCTCACATTAGAAATATGCTCCGGTTAAAATACTGCACAGAAAAACCCATGTTTATATAGAGTGTAAGGCCTGCAAAGTTTAGCCAGAAATTGTACCAGCCTTAACAAACACAATTCTCTCTGCTTACAAATCATAAGTCTTGATTTTTCCTCTGAGATTACACATCTTAATTGATCTTTTCTGGTATCTCTTTTTGTCAAGGTGCTTCCTCTCAGAGCAGCTCTCCAGCCTCCAGCACCCCAAACTCCCCCGCTCCATCTCAGCACATGAGGCCCAGCTCCCTGCATGGCCTCTCCCCTAAGCTCCACCGCCAGTATCGCTCTGCCCGTTGTAAGTCTGCTGGTAATATCCCTCTGTCCCCACTGGCTCACACACCCTCCCCTACTCAGTCTTCACCACCGCCTTTGCCTGGCCACACCATTGGGAGCTCCAATACCACCCAATCCTTCCCTGCCAAGCTCCACTCCTCACCACCGGTGGTCCGTCCCAGGCCCAAGAGTGCTGAACCCCCTCGATCCCCTCTCCTCAAACGGGTGCAGTCAGCAGAGAAGCTGGGTTCACCTCTCACCCAGTCCAGTTCTACTGGGGGGCTTGGGGGTCCGCTGAGGAAGCACAGCCTGGAGGTGCAGCACTCTGAGTACCGTAAGGATGCCTTCCTCTGTGAGCTCGGGCTCCAGAGTCTGGTGGAGACAGAAGGTGAAAATTTGCCCCCTAATTCTCCGCCACTACCCTCATCCTCAACTACCCCAGAGACCGGTGTCCTGAAGCCTGTTAGGAGACTTGGGAGACAAGAGTCACCGCTCAGCAGGGAAACACTGCTGGCTGGGAGGGAGAGGGAAGAGAGGGAAAGAGGCAGAGAGAGGGAGAAAGAGAGGGAGATCGATACCTCAGCAGTACTCGAGAGATTGAGTCGAGTTGGAGCCACAGGATCCCAACCATCCTTAACAAGAAAACCTTGTGCAGGTGAGCTGCCACTGAGCTCGCAGGCTGGCCCAAGCTCCAGACTAAGCTCAGAAACCATCAAAGCTACAACTCCTAGCACTCCAACTAAAACATTAGGAGGTCTAGGTGGTCCCAAGGGTCCCGAAAAGAGTCAAACAGACTTAACTTACAAACAACAAGACCACAAGGCAGCCAGAGGGGTGTTTTCTAATGTTAAAGATCCCCGGGAGCAGCTAGGGGGAAAAAGTGAACCAAAGCAGGAAGGAAACAAGAGTAGACCTGACTTACCTGGTGCTGTCTTCACCAAGATCTCTGCTTCTACTCCAGACAAATCCCACAGCACTGACGCAACAGTGACAGCAGGGCCTCTGAGCATGAACAAAACCTTTAAACCATCAGGTATGGGGGACAGCCTGAGAAAGGCTGGATCAGAGAGCAGTGACTCAAGAACTCCAGACCTCGGTTCTAAAAGCCCCAAACTCCCAACTCGCATTCTCGCTCCCGTCATCCCCCCACATGGACAGCCACTCTCGCTGGGCAAGGTTAGGCAGGGACTTGGGCCTGTCAACTGCTACCGGGGAACACTCGACTGGGAGGACAAATGTCGCCTAGAGGTGGTGGAGGAGCATTCGCCTTCTCCCTCTCCCTCCCCAACTGCTGTCACCCCCTCCCTCTGCGGACCTTCTCTCTGTAAATCCCGGCCTGTCTCCCCCGGGGAAAAGACAAGCTTTGTCAGCCAGCTGACCACTGTGGCCAAAAATGTCCTCGGGCCAATCAAGCTTGGCACTCAGGAGGTGGTCAAAAGTAAAGACCAGCAGAGTAAGGCAGCAGAGGATAAGCAAGGAGGCACAGCAGGAAAGAGTGACTCTACTGCTGGAGGTCGAGTGGCCGTCGGCGCTGCAGTGGTGACCCAAAGTCCTGCTGGTTCACCGTTAGAGAAGGCTGCAACAGGTATCAACCCACCCAAGATGTGACCCCGCGGGTTCTCTGAACGGGACTCAAGTAGAAAAAAAGATGCCTTTTTTGGAGGAACAATGCAAAAGAAGTCAAGCACTTAAAAAAATGTACATTCCAGTTTGAGAGTATATGAAATGTTATTTATTGATTGCAATCATTGACTGATTCTAACTTAAAACCAGGAGTAAAAAAATCTACTGTAAAGGTGCATTACCTGTTGATTTTCTATTATAAAGTATTTAATAAGAAGACTCTTAACGTAATGTGGAACACTTTATCAGATGTATATGTGTGTGGTCTATGTGAACGCATGTCATATGGTATGTACTGTACATGTATTATAGGTACAAGAAGGTCAAAAAGTGCTTTACCGATCAAAACATGCTGAATACTGTGAATACCAAATCCAGTCACTCTATTTTGTCTCTCAACCAGCCTTTTCTTCTTTTACTGCTTATCAAACAAGACAACCAAACAGGAGGATGAACTGAGTCATATTTTTTGCATCAAACAACATGAAAAAACACACGGCCTCGGTTTGGCTTTGGCAGGTAAAGCAAGCAACAAGATGATTAAGCTCATTTCTACTTTATCCAGCAGTTCACTGAGTTGATGTGCACAGTCAGACAAAGCCAAAGCAGGCCTTCTGTCAGTGGATGTCACATTAAGCACTCCTCACCTCAGTCTGTCGCAGGAGATTTTGTGTATATGTGTGTGTGTGTGTGTGTGTATGAACCCACCTTGGGTCTATTTCTGGTGGTTCTTGAAGGATGTGTCCTGATGCAGAGGAAAGCGGGCTGACAGAGCTCAGGCTCAGGGCTTATCTTGCCTTTGCAGGAGGGCTACCACAGCCCTTCTCTCCCTCCGCCTTCAAACTACACACAAACATAGACACACACACACACACACACACACACACACACACACACACACACACACACACACACTTGCACAAACACATGCAGACACATTCACATTGCCACAGGAGGCAGTAGTGTCAGCAGCCGATTTTCATGCATTTAAATCCATACTCCTGTGGTCTATGAATTAGGATGCAAGCGTGTGTGTGAGCATATGTGTGTCTTTTTAAAGAGAAACTACACTTAGCATGGTTGACTCAGCAAAGGGTCATGACAAAAACCAAACTGGAAATAAACAGACAGCAGTTAGGATCCTATAACAATTAAATGCTCTGCTACTTTGGAGGTAGTATGTAAAAAGAAATTATAAGCACACACAGTGAACCAGATCTACTTGTTTTTTTGAGCCAAAACAGGACATTGAGGCAGTCATGGATGTAGCATACTTGGTCTGTGAAAAGGCTCAGAGTCTGTGGATATGGGCATGCCACAGTATATCACATGAGCCTGTTACTGTAAAAACAAGGTTATCTCAGCATAATCAGACAGACTGTGTTGTTACAATAGCCACTACAAGGTAGGTAGCCAAGATTGATCAATGTAATGCTCACATTTTCTATGTAACATACTGATAAAGGTGTTGGAGTCATCTCACATTTAGCAAGAGTGCTGAGAAAGATAAAAGTTTCACTGGAAAAAATACTTTCTTTTTAACCACTCATTGTATTCATCTCCTTGGTAACTCATCCTTAGCAACTATCCAGTGTACATAATCTTATGCAAACTATTTACAGATGTGTGAGGATTGTTGTCCTGCTAGCTTGTTGGTGAAGTATGCAGGATTTTAAGGATTTATTCCAGCTTCAATTTGATACATTTTTTCAGTATAACTTTGTTCCACATATATAAATGGATTAAACAAAAGCAACTTCACACAAAGGTAGAGGTTCAGCGACTAACATTTAATTTGTGGTTCAAACCTCAGTGTTAATCATCAGTTCAAACTGGCTAAATGTTTGAGTCTGTTGCTGTTTTTCGCAAGACACTACATTGTACAGTTGTGTTGGCAAAATTGTTTCAATTTTATCTTTCTGGCAAAATAATAAAGCAATGAGTTGATTGTGGCCAAAAGCCATGAAACTACAACGTGGGAAGTTCATGTACTAAATACTGGCAGTATACAATTTTTTTTACACAAGCAGCCATTTATTAATGCATTATTGATGTCATATGAATTGAATATAATCAGTTCTCTTAAAAATACATTCTTAAATTTAACAATGTTTTTCCCATGCAGTACATGCACCAACCACTGAGTTTTTTTTTGTTTTTTGTTTTTTTTAAATCCGGCAATGTACTCTACTGCCCTCCAGTGGTTTAAAATACAAACTGTTAAATATGTTTTCAAAAAATGCTGATTTATATCATGTTGGAGTGAGAGTTTCTGAAATGAAACCCAGAGGACCACCAAAATACTGCAGAGTGGATGTTATTAGCCATAGGGTTACTAAATATGCATTTGTGTTTCTAATGACTAAATATTTGCAGTTATTATCAAATAAAACACAAATCTATTCTTTTTCTGTTGCTATGTTCTTCACTTGACTGTTAATTATATCTTCTGGAATAGGGATTAACATTTTTAAATCTACTGTCTTATATAACCTACTGATAGAAATGAGTTCTTTTATATTTTGATGTAATAAATGAGTCATCAGGTCAGCTCTGATTACCAGATTTAGAAAACTAACTGTAAAGTAATCTTATGAGGCTGTCATGCCCACTTTACGCCTTTTCCCAATTTGTGGTGTCTATAGTAGTGTGATATGTTTAAGAATTCCTTTTTTTCTTTTGGTGATTGACAGACTGAGTAGTATAAATGCACTTTATTTGGAAAAAAAATCTTCATACTGTTTGTAAGTTACTTTGAAGGAAAATCAAATATACTGTACAAATATATGTACAAATATAAATTCTACAAATTAACACAAAAGTCCAAGTATAAAAGCATTCCACATTTCTCTGTTCACTGAAAGTGTATTTATTTGTACCATGGGGCATTTCTGTTTGTGATAGATGTGATTCAAATGCAAACACCTGAAGTGCAGTATGTGGAATAAAATTCCGAGATTTGTTCCAAAATGTGCTACCTCTTACTCTTTTTTTGACAGTGATCAATAGTAAACTTCCTGCAGCAACTCCTACACATACTATTTTGACTACATATATACATGTCTGTAATCCTATATTAATAACTCATTTCAAAGAACATGTCATAGCAGCTGGAACTAATAAAAGAAACTGTGGTTTTGTCCCATCACGTTTTTCTGTCCAGGACCCTGGTATTGTCCATTCTGACTTACTTGCACACCTTGTCTCCCAACCAGGTGGTGAGCAAGAGAAAAAAAAAACGTGCAAAAAACAGACCTTTCTCACAAAATTTTAACTGATCAAAATCAGGTGTAAGTACAAACATTAGCTGCTGCATTGTAATACTTGCTGTAATTAAGCAATCACTAATATTATTAGTAGCACTCACAAGTTGAACTTGCATTTTCGTTTACACAAGAGAAACATCCTTGATGACACAACATCCGTTATGTCATAAAGGTAAACATATAATCTATACATTTATTTATTTATTTGCCTGGCTTCCTAAGGGAGGCATGACAAAAAAGGTTTGAGAACCCGTGGTTTGGGGCCGTCACAGAAACAAAAAAATCAAATGGAGCAATGATTAATGCTGTTAGCGTAACATGTCTTAATGTCATATGGAAAAATGTCTGTTTAGGAATTTATTTACACCAAAATTGTTTATAACCCTGCACATATAGAATGTCAAAATCATTGCACCTGTTCGTCGTGCCTCTAGTCTTGCATGTTTCTATACAAATGCAAACAATTTGTCTATTTATTAGCTTATCTAATTCATACCCTATATAACAAATTACATATCTCTAGAATAGCACATTATTTGACTACTGTCCAATCAGCTTTCTCACGATGTTTTTAACCAATAGCGTTGCGCTGGGAGAGGACAACAGGAAGTAAATGCCCTCTGCTGTCAAAGGGAGATGCTAAAGCGGTCGGTCAGTGAGTTTGAGTCGCTGTGTACTGGATTATCTTCGGAAAAGTGTGTTCAAATTGTCTCGTTTGTTGAATGAAAGAACAACAAATTGGGTTGACTTCAGTTGTGTTGTTGATAGGTTATCAAGATCTTTGGTGAGTCCGGTTTAAATGCTAGGAAGTATAGCTAACGCCGGAGACTAGCGTTTTAAAATGCTAAAGTTAGCTAGCTTCTGTAAGCTAGTACATTGAATTTATCCGTGAGGACTGCAGTCGTGGGCGAAGAGGGAGGAAATCGCTGATATGATTCAACCTACTACAAAGTATCGACCAGCTTAACCGGCTTTTATAGCAGGTACGTGGTCATTAGTCGGTAAATCTTTCATTTCTAGGTGAATTGACTGTATAAAGCAGGTAAGCCACGGTTATGGCGGTCACTCGAATATTTAAGCTTGGGTTTTGTGTTAGGAGAAAAATATTCTGTTTATTGTGTTACACTGACGTTGTGAGACTACACATTACATTGACATTAATGTACCATGAGGATGTTAGTGATGAAGTTTGTGGATTTACACGCGATCTTGCGAGATATGGTGTCGTGACAGATGTATTTCTGTTCTGCAGTGTATAATCGTATGAAGTGTCCAACAGCCTGATCAGCATTCATGATTAATGAGAGCCACCATAATCAGATGACTTTAACAGACGCTGAACAAGCCCGACATGCCGGTTGTCAAATGCTAATCACATGATGCTTTTTTTTCCTTTTCTTTTTTTTCGCACTGAAATGTCCCTATCAGTGCAATGACTTACTATGACCGAGTTGCTCTTCCCCGCTGAAACTAATACTCATCAGTTTCAGGGAAGGGTAAAAGTCACTGGTGCTTCTCTCTGTGATGTATGCATTGTGAAATCAGTAGCTGGACAGATGAGTTCAATTGTATGCATTTATACTTTTTCAGGAAGTGATTACTTTGCTTTTGGTTTGCAGAGTAGTTGTTATGCTGTTTCCTTTACTGTGTGATTAAATCATATGATGTTTATGTAAGGATGCAAAACCTCATTCACTGCCTTGAAAATGCAGTCTGCCAAAAAAAAATCTTGACTGATGGTAAACTCCCCAGCTTCTCAGGGTCTACAACCTAAGGCTGCAAATAATGGTTAGTTTTTAATTATTATTAAGTTTTCAAATGACTTGCTTAATAAATCAATCAATCATTGAATCTTAGCACACATAATAAAATATTAAAAATACCCATCTCAAATATAAAACATTAATAAAATTGCCCTTTCCTTTGTCTAAGGTCCAAAAGTCAAACCTAATTAATTCAGCTGATAAAACTACTGTGTCTGAGGTCGAGAATCAACTTTACACATTTGGCATCCTAAGTTCTCTCATAAAAAATAATAAAAAGCAGCCAAATATTAAGTCCATTGTCAGTTTATTCTAAATACTTGATGAATCTTTTCAGTTCTACTGTAAAATCATCGTTTGGTTTTCATCAGGAGTGGGAGCCTGCTTATAGTCATAAATTTTTATGGTTTTGTGTGGCACATCAGCAATTAAGTAGACTCAAGCAACGCCACACAGCCAAGAAGCCAGCAACTCTACCAGTTATCCAATAACATGAATCTTTAACCAAGCAAGTCACTATATTAGTAACAACTAAGCAAAAAACAAGTGCAAACAAGAATGCAGTACTCACTGAATCTTAACTGATTCAATTTAGCATATTCTTAATTTTTTTTAAAGCACAATATTGGGCAGCATACATAAAGTTGCCTCATAAACAACAACATCTAATACTGAGCTTGCTTGAGGAGACACATGACTGTCAGTTCGAGTCAGTTTAATCTATAGAGGGCAAAATCAATAATTTACCTGATCTCTTACTGTTCTCTCCTTCACCTGTCAGTTCTGTGTTGCAATGAGGAGAAGCAGAGTCCAGCAGTGAGGGCTCAGAGGCATGAACTCAGTTTCCCCCAGTGCAGCACAGTACGTGAGGGGAGGGATGCAGGATGACCTGGTGGAGAGCCGGAGGCAGCAGCCTTTGGAGCGGCAGGGCAGCTTTGGTCTCAGGCAGCTGCAGACATCAGAACCCAGCAGAGAGTCAAATGGAGAGCCTGACGAGATGGACAAACTGAAAGCCAAACTGATGTCAGCATGGAACAACGTCAAATATGGTCTGTATGAAGAGTGTGTGTGATTGCCTCTATCTTTTATATACTCATATTTTTATAAAATCTGGCAAGATGTTTATTTTATGGGCAAAATGCTACAAAACAACATGACAAACATCTGACAAAGCTTATCAATGGACTTATCAATGGCTGCTTTGCTAACTTGCATTCTCCCTGCTCTGCTCTATCTGTAGGCTGGACTGTTAAATCTAAAACCTCCTTCAACAAGATTTCACCAGTCACTGTCCTGGGACACTCCTATCTGCTCAACAGTGAAGGTAAACTCTAAATAGACAAAAGAATCTTACAAAATAAAATTGCCTGTCATTGCTGTAATTGTGCTGTTGAAATGTGGATTTCATGAGCACAGACCCTAGGTGTTGTAGTGATGTGTGTTTTGGTTAACCACAGTGGTGTCATCTGTCTTCCTGTGAAAACGTGCTGCATATACAGCAGTGAACACAAAGCAGCAGAAAGACACAGACATATAAACAGATCTCTCTCATGTCAGATTAACGAGAAATGAAATTCATTCACAGCAGTTGTTTTGTTTGAATCAATACAATAATAAAATAATAATAGTTTTCAATCACACTCTGTCTCTTTTTTCTCTGTCTGGCTTTCCACTCCCTCTTTCACATCCTCTCAGATGAGGTGGAGCGCTTTCGTTTGGCTTTTGTCTCCAGGATTTGGCTGACCTACAGGAGGGAGTTCCCTCAGCTGGAGGGCTCCACCTGGACCACAGACTGCGGTTGGGGCTGTATGCTGCGCAGTGGGCAGATGCTGCTGGCACAGGGGCTGCTGGTCCATCTGATGCCCAGAGGTTTGTCTTAATATCACTTACACAGTCTTACTTTCACCCCACAGACCTCAATGTCAGTACCTATTTCAAAAAGTGAGTCAATCTTGTTTTTTCTATGAAGTGAAACACTCACACTGCAGTTATCTCTCAGTGATGTGAGGCATATTACATTCTCTCTGTAGAAATCAAGCACATTTCTACTGTACCTCTCTCCTTTTGTCCATTTTTTAAATACACACACTTCTTGCAGATTGTTATGTTTCTTTTCATTGCGGACAGCATTTGTCTCTTGGCTCTTTGTGTTCTGCCTCACTCTTCGGCTCAGTCTCATTCTGTCTTTTGTTGACATACTGCCATTGCATTTATGTTGAGAAGTGTGTTATTCAAAAGACGACTTCTCTTCAGTTGTTTAAAGCTAAATAGGAGTGATTTCCTTAGATCTTACTTGATTGCTAAGTGCAAACCTTTCTGTGTTCTACAGACTGGGCTTGGCCAGATGCTCAGCAGCTCACTGATGTAGACTTTGAGGTGTTCAGACCGCGTTCCCCAGCCCGGGCTGGAGGGGTCCCCATCCCCTCTTTTGGCACACCGCGAGGATCAAACACTCCTGAAAAGTCTCCGCCTAGTGATCAGGCACCCAAATGCAGCCAGAAAAAGAGACCTGAGTCTGTGAGAGACAGGCAGGCAGAGCCCATCCACCACAAGCTGGTCACCTGGTTTGGGGATCAGCCCTCGGCACCTTTTGGGATTCACCAACTGGTGGAAATCAGCAAAAGTTCAGGGAAGAAGGCTGGTGACTGGTATGGCCCCTCTATAGTGGCTCACATACTACGGTGAGGATAATGGAAGAGGCTTTACGATTCTCTTAAATTATTTACAAAGTTGACTTAAACATTGACTGAAAAACTGAATACATTTCTTTCAGCAAAGCGGTGGCAAAAACATCTGCTGTCCACAACCTGGCTGTATATGTGGCTCAGGATTGTACAGGTGAGATGGACAGACTAAACTCTTTCAAAATTACTCCTTGTGAGAGTAAGGTCAGAAGTATCAGTTTGTTTGCTCCTTGAGAACAATCTCATTTGAAGAAGTCTTCTCAAAGCAAACTGCTATGCATGCATAATTTTTTCTCTCGTCACTGCAGTTTACAAAGAGGATGTGGTGCGCCTCTGTGACCTGTCAGTAAGCCAAACAGCTCCTGATTCATCCAGCCAAGCTTGGAAATCTGTCATTATACTGGTGCCTGTGCGGCTTGGAGGGGAGGCCCTCAACCCGTCCTACATTGAATGTGTCAAGGTCTGAGGTCACCCATTCATACATCCTCTGTGATCACTAGTGTAATGTTTCCTGAAGAAAGTTGCCTAACTTCAGCAATCCTCTTTATCCTTTCACCCATACTGAAAAATTCATGTTTATTTCCAGAACATCCTAAAGCTGGATTGTTGTATTGGAATCATCGGAGGAAAACCAAAGCATTCACTTTACTTCATTGGCTTTCAAGGTGAGAACCAGAAGCAAGGGAATAAAAAAACTATTATCATTTATAGAAGGGATCTGGTCCTGCATCTAATTAATTTCTTACTACCTTCCTGTTTATCTCAGGCCAATATCTTGGTCAGTTTGCCTTAAGCCATGAGGTGAGCTGACCAAAAACAGAACTAAAACAATTTTTTAAAAAGTCTACCAGAAGACCAAGTTTCACAAAACCAGTGGGAGCTCCTATCAATATTATCTAATATTATCTCCTATTAATATTATGTACTATTAATCTGCTATTGTCACATTTTAGGACTCATCTAAGTTTTTCTGAATTATTGTATACCCTTATGTCTTGCTAGAGTAGTTCTTTTAGTACAGTAATCATGTTTGTTGCAGGTCAATCTGCTGATTGGATGTACAACGGCCTATTAAACATATAAACAATACCAATGATTATTTCATAAAGGACTTGTGTCTGTTAAGCTGGTGTCTTCCAAACTATTATGTTGCAGTTGTAAATAAAATGAAGTAGACTTTGTAACTTACCCAACAACCCACACTTTCAAAAATACACTTCTAGCTAATCACTGATTTCTTCTTCCTGGAATGATGATTCTGCTAATTATCAACATAGCACAAGAGAGAGGAAGTGAAAATGTAAAGCAAACCAAACCTCATTGCAGGAAAACACATATTTAAGAGAGGAATGTAGCGATATATTTTTATTATACAGTGGAGCTAATGGTGCTTAGCAGTATTGTCACCAGTCAACGGTGGCCACTACTGCTTGGTTCAGTGAGAACAAGATGTAAGGATGGGAAATCAGTAAATATATGACTGGACATTCATCTGTTTCTGGCCAACTGTTAAGCACTTGGCAGGTGGTAATTTTATACTTAAATACTGTGTTTTAGTTCCCCTTCCTGACTTCTCCTTACTGTGTGTTAGATGAACAGCTGCTGTATCTGGACCCTCACTACTGCCAGCCTGTGGTGGATGTGTCACAAGCCAACTTCTCCCTGGAGGTCAGTTGCACTCTCTCTCACTCCAGTCAGGCTTTTTATCTCTTTTTCAAAGATCACATTGGACTTGAAACATGTGACTTTTTAAAGTTTCAGTAGTGCTTTGACTGTGCAGAAGACAAGACTTCCCGTCATTAACATTTACTGTACAACTTCTGTCTCCTTCTGTCTCTCTCTAGTCATTCCACTGTAGCTCTCCCAAAAAGATGCCCTTCAACCGCATGGATCCCAGCTGCACCATCGGCTTCTACGCAAAGAGCAAAAAGGACTTTGAGTCTTTATGTTCTGCTGTTAGTGAGGTAAATAACTGCCCTCTCACCAGTCATATGACTCTTAATGTTGAAGCATGTAATATAGAAGTGAGCACAACACTTTTTCAAGTTGTCAGGTGCCTAAATAAATATTAAAACAGGTTTTGCTTGCTGTAACTATTCCTCCTCATTTTAAACTGGCCATTTAAGATTTCTTTCCAGTGTGCCAACAGTGCAGGTAATTGCAGTCTATGTAATTTTTTGCAAACAAAATCAAGTTCTTTATTAAGCTAAAAAAATACATTGTGAAGTTTTTCTTAAGCTAATGTGTGACATGAGTTAGCTAAATCAAATGTGCACCTGTCAAAGTCTAGGCATTTTTAAAAAAAAGTTTCCCTTTTGAAAAATAGGGAATGACTTAAAACACTAATAATATTTAGATACCACACACACAATCAGTAAATCCCAGATCTGCCACATATGCTTGCTTAGTTATATTTATAATACAGTACAAAAGCATAGACCGCAGCATTGTTGGCTTGGGAGAGAGGAGAGCCCATACTAGATGAGAAAAGTCAGCCTTTAAATCTGTAGCTAATCAACATCCTGAAAATATTTTAACACTCATTTACGGTTCCACCCACTCAGCCAATCAGAGCCAATAGCAAAATTTGCTTGATAAACGTAACCTCCAGCAGTGAGTGTGGCTAGCAGACCAAAAACAGCTGTATATGAGAGTGTAGCTTATTACATGTTTAGCATCATTTATGTCCGCCGCTGTCTCGTGACATTTTTCTCACTTAATCAGATTGCTTGTGGTGACCATATTTGTTGTCCTCTCAGGCTCTGTCGTCATCGAAGGAGAAGTACCCCATCTTCACCTTTGTGGAGGGTCAAGGTCAGGATTATGGACTTGAAGGTCACAGCAGCAATAACAGTGGACCTGCAGCCCACATTCTGCCCCCGGGCAAACTAAGCAGGAGTAACAACAGAAGAAACAGTGATGAGTTTGTCTTCTTGTAAGCAGAATGCTCTCTCAGCCCTCACAGATAGGGGGCAGAAGAGGACACCTCATATCCTTTTTAAAGGGAAGAACTCAGTTCTGCTGATGCAGCTGCTGCAAGGTGGACGTGACACTTCAGTGTTTTATCGCCTTCACTCATCAGCGGAAATAAAAACTGCGGCTTCTGTCATCACCTTTTGTGTGAATGAGTCTTATAAGCTAACAGGCATTAATGGGAGCATTATGTAATTGGGCAAAGGCGAAGTGTCAAAATGGATCATAGTAAGAAATGTGAGAAGTACTTGCAATATTCTTGATTCACTTAATCAGACCCAAAAAACCTCGAAGTCAAACGTGTGAGTAAAATCAGGAGCTTTGAAGTACTTCAATTATGCTCAACTACTGTTTTTTTTTGTCCTGGTGTCAACTGGGCATACTCAAGGTAATGTGTGGTCTACATGAAATGTAAATTAGCTCACTGGTCAGGAGTGGGGGTTGTCGGGGGGCTGTCTGATATTGTTCTTGACTTTAGAATATACCATCTGCTGTACATCCAGTTTTTCATTCTTTACATTTATTTATCAGGTTTTATGAATGAGAGTTTGCACGTGAGCGAGTGTGGGATTAGTGTAATTTATTTGTTTTGTTGTTAATAAGTGTGTGGATGTATTTACTGGAAGAGTCTGACACTTTGCATTTTACAGAGGTTTCAAGTTCTCCCAGGAGCTTCTTGAACCGATGTAAACTCACTCTTGTGTCGCAGTCAGGCTCAAGTTTCACACGGATGACCAGGACTTTGAATCCAAAATTGCTTTGGCTTTCTATTATTGATCATTAAGAAAATGAAACACCCCCAAAAATCTCCTGTTACAAGGCTTCCGAAGAGCTTGTTGGGGGTGAAGAGAAATGATCCCTTTTCATTGGTGGAGGATGTGAATCTTTACCTGGTGAACAGGGGCTTTTAACATGAAGCATGATTATAAAGTTAATCAGGAAACATGAGCAGAAACCCAGAACAGATCTGTGTTTTACTTTACAAAGTTATACAGTCTGTAAGATCAACCTAAGCTGAATTGAGTTCTTGCCTCATCTTCAAGCTCTTGTTTTGTTTTTGTCCCTTTTTCTACGTGAAGGCTACTGCTGCAAGTTGCACTATTACTGTTATTTGTTGTCCTGATTAAACTTCAAACACTGGAATCACATTTTACTCTTGTGTCTCATGTTTTAAATATTTAAATACATGCACTCTTCTTATGTCCTTACCTGCTCACTGTAAGCCCCAGCGAAAGAAGCACCAAATATCATATCTCAGACAAAATGTAGTATTCTTCCCAGAAATGTTACTTCATTAATGGAATGAATGTTGGAGAGACAATCAGTTTTACACTTAATTTCAATGATAAACTGCATTGTACAGAAAACTTGTCTTCACTGGTTAAAAGCTTGTTTGAGGAAATTT
>JAQNCA010000024.1:18448116-18482511 GCA_029783725.1 Acanthurus tractus | reverse complement strand
ACTATCAACATGCTAACTACCAGTGGGGTAAAATGTTAGCTAACATAGCATCAAACAATGCATAGCTCAACAATAGATGACATGTCAATAGTATTTTATTTATGGTAATGTGAAATACTACAGTGCTTAATTTTAGCATGCTAACCTGTGAATGCTAACAAAAAAACTTTTTTTAACTGAAAAATGTTTCACGCTAACTACTCAACATAATGCTAATGTTCAGATCTTGTTAATGTATATAAACTAGATATCAGCTTACAGTTCAAGTTGATCGAGGATGAATTGTGTTAATTTTAGGGAAACAACATGGCTATTTCTTCAGGTGTCACACAGGTGTTTTATTGCAAATTGCCTATTTCCACATTGTAAAAAACTTTGTATCCTGGTGTGTTATATATGTTATATCCCCACAGAGATGTTAGCATGGTTGAAATGATCACACAAAGTTGCTGTCTATTTAACATAGCATAATTTTTACAGTTATGAGGTGGCGCCCCGTTCAGACAGTGAAGACAGTGAGGAGGAGGAAGAGGAGGAGGTGGGTTGTTTTAAAAGACATTCTTGAAGCCACTTTCATATTCACTGCTCCAATCACTGACCAGCTGTCTGGCAGGAGGAAGAGGAGGAGCCTCATCCATCAGCTACTCCAGTGGAGGAAAAAAAAAAGATTACTGACCCTGACAGTGAAGACGTGTCAGAGGTGGATGTCCGACACATCATTGAGTGAGTACACATTCACAAGGATGCTTATTAAATGTTACTAAGGGTGTCCACAAAACAACTTTATGCCATATTTAAATACAATTCTCGTGTGTTTTCTCTGCAGAAATGCTAAACAGGATGTGGATGATGAGTATAGTGGTGCAGCATTTGCCCGAGGGCTTCAGTCGTATTATTCTGTGGCTCATGCAGTCACAGAGAAGGTGGAGAAACAGTCCAGTTTGTTAATAAATGGACAGCTCAAACAGTATCAGGTGAAACAGCACAATCAGATCAATTAAAGGAAATTCTCTTTGCATGCACAAACATATTTTTGACAAAGGCTGCAGGTGTTTTGTCATGTTAGATAGACTTTTTATATGCTTGACTGTCCTGTCCTAATCGGTCAGATTAAAGGTTTGGAGTGGCTGGTTTCTCTCTACAACAATAACCTGAATGGGATTCTGGCAGACGAGATGGGTCTGGGAAAAACCATCCAGACTATCGCCCTCATCACATACCTCATGGAGCACAAACGGCTCAATGGACCCTACCTCATCATTGTACCCCTCTCGTGAGCTAATCCTCATTATCATAAATATTTTACATGCTTAAATTCTCCTCCATCAGTGAAAATATTATTATAAAACAAACTTAAAAGGTTTGCCTAAATTGTGCTAAATTGTTGAAAAACAACTGCGCTGTCTCTCATTGACAGAACTCTTTCTAACTGGGTGTATGAGTTTGACAAGTGGGCACCGACAGTCGTGAAAGTGTCTTACAAGGTGAGTTTTTGCAGCCATATCACCCAGATTGAATAAATCTTACTTCCTGCACAGAAACCCAAAATTGGAAAATGTGTTTTTAATGTACTTGTCGATTTAATTTTCCTTGTGTTATAACATGTTGCATAAAGGGAGATGACTTTGATATTCTTAAGTATTTAAAGTTACCATCAAGTCATTGATTAAACTTCTGGAAGTCATTTCTGTTAATCAAAATTACATCATTATATGATTTTCTTTTTTTAAATGAAAAAATCGCTTCATGCCTTAAATTAGACCAAAGGGACTTACACTTTAACCTTCATGTAAGGAATCTGCATCTAAATAGCCTTTGCTTTTTTCATTGAAGAGTTGTTTTGAGGTATTCAAGTAATCTTAACATTTACACTCTCTCTTTTGTCATATTCATACCTTTTTTTCTTTCTTTTTATGTGTCTGTCAGGGATCTCCTGCTGCCAGAAGAGCCTTCGTCCCCCAGCTGCGTAGTGGCAAGTTTAATGTTTTACTCACCACTTATGAGTACATCATCAAGGACAAACAAGTACTGGCCAAGGTGAGGAAGGGTTGTACAAGTAAACACAAGCAGAAAGACTTGCACAAACACACCCAGACAGGCAGTGTAATTCTTTCCCTTAACACATCTACGTAACAAGATTTTGTCTTTTTTTAATGTCTTATTTATCATCAGTCATTTGATTTTTGCTTGAGGTTTCAGTGTGTTTTTGTTTGTCTGCTCCCGCTCTCTAAATCCCCTAAAGTTCTTCATAAGTGTTTGATCCTGGCCAATCTGACTGCCCCCTGTGCTGCATCTCAGTGCTCTCTCCTAGGTGCTGCCACACTCTGACTCTGCCTGTAAACCGAGTCTCCCACTGTCCTCTGTGGCCGTCATGCTGCTATGCACTCATGTAGTCATATAGGCTTCCTGACTGTGCTGACAGGTAGGTGTAAGTAGCTCAGGAAAGTTTTTCTCCATATTGGAGGCTCAAGGTTTTGGCTTGAGACTGAGCCAGCGTGGGTCATGAGGACAAAATGGAGCGAGGTCTTCCTTATGCACGCTTTCTGTCTTTGCGTTGGTATAGATTCAGTGAGGCAATGTAGAAGTAGCTTTATCCTTGTGTTTCCTTCTCATCTTTACTCTGCAGATTCGTTGGAAGTACATGATTGTGGACGAAGGCCACAGGATGAAAAACCACCACTGTAAGTTGACCCAGGTCTTGAACACCCACTACCTGGCCCCACGGCGAGTCCTGCTGACTGGAACGCCGCTGCAGAACAAATTACCCGAGCTCTGGGCGCTGCTAAACTTCCTACTGCCCACCATCTTCAAGAGCTGCAGCACCTTCGAGCAGTGGTTCAATGCCCCTTTCGCCATGACGGGAGAAAAGGTGTGCGGGACTTGGTTGAAGTTACACAACTGTGTAGCAATGCAGTCTGCTGGTGTTTTTTTTAAACTTATTGAAAGATGACAACAGGCATAGAACTTGCTCATCTCTCCTTTTGTTTCTCTCCAGGTGGACCTTAATGAAGAGGAGACCATCTTGATCATCCGTCGTCTCCACAAAGTGCTACGTCCTTTCCTGTTACGCAGATTAAAGAAGGAAGTGGAGGCACAGCTTCCAGAGAAGGCATGCCTCACTTTTTTTTAGCACATAGAGAAGAGAAATCACCATCCACACATGCAAACACCCAAGCACATATTTGTCTTGATAAGCTTCCATGAGATAAAAAACAAATCCTGATTTTTGGCTGTTGCTGCTGTTCTTGTAATTTTTGCAATTCTGGTGAATGTTATGATGGATATGTTGTAACAGTTTTGTGTTTTGATTCAGCAGTTGTCTTTTAATCACTTCTTTCATTAACCATTAGACTCAACCTTTCTCTTCTCTCCGTCTGAAAGGTGGAATACGTGATCAAGTGTGACATGTCGTCTCTTCAAAGGGTGCTGTATAGACACATGCAGGCCAAGGGCGTCCTGCTCACTGATGGATCAGAGAAAGACAAGAAGGTGAGAGCATGAGCACTGAAACATTGTGGAGATTTGGTTTGGTTGTCATTAAAACTAAATAACATTGAAATTATCTGAATCCATGTGTGTGTAATGTTGTAGGAAGTTAATTGGCCTTATTTAGAATCCTTTCTGACCAGAATCAAAAAATGTTTATATTTCTGGAAGCACTATAAGACTAGATTGTATGTGGCACTAGATGATTTATGTGATAGCACTTGGACATTTAGAACAGATTACAAGTCTGAATAATATACTGCGATCACTTAAAGGGAAACTCTATATACTGTATCTTTACTCTGTTTTACAAAATATAAAAAACAGGATCTTTTGATTGGCATGACATGATAGAATTAAACTTGATCTTGTAAGGTCCTTGGGTCTTACATTTAAATATTTTGTGCTTTTGTGTAAATGAAAAACTGATTACAGGCTTTGTGCACATTGTGTTTACCAGGGCAAAGGAGGCACAAAGACGCTGATGAACACCATTATGCAGCTGAGGAAGATCTGTAACCATCCTTACATGTTCCAGCAAATAGAGGTACTGCAGAGGAGTGTGGTGCAAGGACATTTTGTCCCAGGCTCTTTGTTTTATTGTGTTTGACCTTGTCCACAAATATGAAACGGATTCTTTTGGGCTTGCTCCGCTAATTTCAAAGTGCTCCCGGCATTTGAAAAAAAAAAAAGGTGAGATCTGAAAAATCGGTACCCAATTGGTGAGTTACCCTCGACCTGAAATTATGACAAATCCTTAATAATGATGGTCCTGCTGCTAAATTACAGGTTGGTTTGCTAGACATCAGGAAAGTTCTACTAACCTTGGACAGAACCAATTCAAGCATTATAACAATATAATCTGAATATTTGCTATGTGGTAGATACAATTTTCTGTTTATTATATAGGGACTAATCTAAAAAGCACATAGAAATCTCTTTTAAAACAAAACTGCCTCTCAATTAAAGCCCAATACTAAAGTTCTTGACAGTTTTTGACTAAATGACTGAATACATGTTTGACTGATTTTGCAGGAATCCTTTTCTGAACATTTAGGATTCTCTGGTGGGATCGTCCAGGGGTAAGTGCAAACTCCTACACGCACAGACACAGACACACACAAATCCATCATATTTATAACCTTTGTGACCCCATCTGCGTGCCTCGCCTTTAGTCCTGACCTGTATCGGGCGTCAGGAAAGTTTGAGGTGTTGGATCGAATTCTACCAAAGCTGAGAGCCACAAACCACAAAGTGCTGCTCTTCTGTCAGATGACCTCACTGATGACAATCATGGAGGACTACTTTGCCTACCGCAACTTCAAGTATCTGCGTCTGGATGGTAAGGCAATCAGCCTCTATTTTTATCATGTTTCATTCATTTTTCCTGGTACCTTGTTGATTTTAAAGCAATTTGTCGCTTACACTTGGTGTGACTTGCCTTGTTTTTTTCTTTACTTTTTCATCTCCTGTTCTTCTCTTTTCCTGCCTGTCTCACATTTCAGGCACTACGAAGGCTGAGGATAGAGGAATGTTACTAAAGACATTCAATGACCCTGAATCAGAGTATTTCATCTTTCTCCTGAGCACACGAGCTGGAGGCCTCGGCCTGAACTTGCAGTCTGCAGACACGGTTGTTATTTTTGACTCCGACTGGAACCCACATCAGGTGTGATTCACTTTTGTTTTGACTAAGAAGAGACACCACTGTGTATGCAAAACATAGCGATGCAAACGCAGAGAGCTCAGATTCAGGCTGGGAAACGCAAGACAATACCCAGCTACCAAGTAATAACTGGGATGGTTGCACAGCATCAGCAGATAGTCAGCTATACTAGATTCCCGTCCAAATGCAATTGAAAGTTTTTGAAATCATTTACACCCACTTCAGTAGGTATGCAGGTTTACAAGTGAGGTTCCTCCACAGTAATGGCGGCTCCCTCCCTCTCCCTCCTCATTTTTGATCAAGAGCCACATTTTAACAAGAGAGCATTTCAGCCTAAATACTCCTTCTCTCTTCTTTCTCCCTCTCTACGTGTCCAGGATCTGCAGGCTCAAGACAGAGCCCACCGCATCGGCCAACAGAATGAGGTGCGTGTGTTGCGTCTCTGCACTGTCAACAGTGTGGAGGAGAAAATCTTGGCCGCCGCCAAGTACAAACTGAACGTGGACCAGAAGGTCATTCAGGCAGGCATGTTCGACCAGAAGTCGTCCAGCCACGAGCGTAGGGCATTCCTACAGGCTATCCTGGAACACGAGGAGCAAGACGAGGTCTGGGGTCAGGAAGTGTGTCTACGCATGAATGTGTGTGCAAGCACCAGCAACACACAATTTTAAAGAGTGTGCTTTCTTATACGCTGCTTGCCAATGTGTGTCTGCTGTACTCAGGAGGAAGACGAGGTGCCCGATGACGAGACAGTCAACCAGATGATCGCCAGGAGTGAGGAGGAGTTCGACCAGTTCATGGTGAGTGTTTGGAATTTGTGATGTCCAATCAAAAACTTCTCATTGTGCACAAACAGAGCACACTCACTGTATAGTAAAGTGCATGCAGCAGGTCAAAATCAATAACTCTCTTAAGTAATTATTTCAAGTCGCATCGCTCGATCAAAAGCATCTGAGTAACATGTTTTTGGGACCACTGCAATATGAAGTTTTACCACGGACCTAAAACTCAGGTGCTCCGTTCGTAGCAGTCTTAAATTACAGCTCATATTGTTTGTACATGTCCTCACCTACAGCACTGACTGGACCAAAATCCTCTCCCTGCCTGTTTGTTTCTTGGTCCCTTGTTCTTCCTCTCAATCAGCGTATGGACCTTGACCGACGTCGGGAGGAGGCTCGCAATCCACGGCGAAAACCTCGTCTGATGGAGGAAGACGAGCTTCCCACTTGGATCATGAAGGACGATGCTGAGGTTGAGAGACTGACCTGTGAGGAGGAGGAGGAGAAAATGTTTGGACGAGGTTCACGGCAGCGAAAAGAGGTGGACTACAGTGATTCACTGACCGAGAAGCAGTGGCTCAAAGTTAGTAAACTCATGTGGAAAAAGCATAAGTGAGAACAGATGTTCGGGGCCGTACAGCGGCGACCCTCAGTTCTCCCGCTCTTGTCCTTCCCCTGTCCTTTTTATGTTTCTTGAACGGGATGTAACTGGAAAACAAATTCCTTGTATGTGTAAACGTACTTGGCCAATAAAGCTGATTCTGATTCTGAGATGTCTAACTGAATAGCAAAATTAAACCTATATGCTTCCTTGAAGAAAAGGTTGATTTTTTTCTTTTGTGATTGAAAGGCTTTTATTTTCACAGTCTGTGTCTTGCCCACACAGGCGATAGAGGAGGGCACACTGGAGGAGGTGGAGGAGGAGGTGCGTCACAAAAAGACAACCCGCAAGAGGAAGCGGGACCGCGACTTGGACCTCCCTGGTCCTTCCTCTTCCTTGGGGGGTCGAGGGAGAGGGGACAAAGATGAAGATGGGAAAAGGCAGAGGAAGCGAGGACGCCCCCCCGCTGAGAAACTGTCACCCAATCCCCCCGCCCTCACAAAGAAGATGAGGAAGATTGTAGACGCTGTCATCAAATATAAAGACAGGTAGCAGAAATCCACTTTGACTGTAGCCTGTGGTACACAAAAAACTCACTGGACCGTTTTTACTATGTTTGCAGAACAGTACACGAGTTTTCCAGTACATATTAACTGACTGTTCATGATTTTACAAGTTGAAAATCCAACCTCAGAGAGTGTTTCGGGGAAAATTTTGACTGAGAACTTGGTAATTCCAACTTCCTTGTTGAAAAGAAGACACAAATAGTAAATCATGGGGAGCTTTCATCTGCTCTGTCTTATTCTGATGATGTCACTTCCTGCAGTGCCAGTGGGCGTCAGCTGAGCGAGGTTTTCATTCAGCTACCCTCTCGGAAAGAGCTGCCAGAGTATTACGAGCTCATCCGCAAGCCTGTGGACTTCAGGAAGATCAAGGTGAGATCCGACAAACATTTGGGGGAAAGTGTCCACCGTAACAGCAAAGCACAGCACAAATAACAAACTGTGGCTGGGTTGATCATGAAAGATATAAAGGTTAACAGATACAAGTAACGTGTTTATGGCCCTCGAGTACTTAGTGACGTACATGTTGTGTGGTCACACTGTAGGAGAGGATTCGAGGTCATCGCTACCGCAGCCTTGGTGACCTGGAGAGGGACGTCATGCTGCTCTTCCAGAACGCTCAGACCTTCAACCTGGAGGGATCCCTGGTAAGACTTAGTGTTTACACTGTTCACTCATAAACGCTGGAAAACACCTGCTGTTTTGTCTGCACTGTTCAAACACAGTGTACACCATATCTGCTTTTTACTTAGATTGGTCCTGATTAGAGAGCTTTAAATACATGTCACATTTACAACTGCAACTGCAACGTCACCATAGAAGGTCTGCATCATGTTGCTGATTGGTCACCTTTACTATGCATGACAGATGAAGTCCCATCACGAAAATGTTAGCAGTCATAATCAACTATGAATGCTGAAAGTTATTTATGTGTAGATGAAAACCTGTTTGTGAGCTTAGTTGATCATAAACAGTTTTTTCCACTGTTTCTTTCATGTGAGCAGATATACGAAGACTCCATCGTCCTCCAGTCAGTGTTCACCAGTTTGAGGCAAAAGATCGAGAAGGAAGAGGAAAGTGAAGGAGAGGAGAGTGAGGAAGAGGAGGATGAGCCAGAGGAAGGATCAGAATCTGAAAGTATGCATGTCTATATGAGGAGAGTGACACACAAGACACTATTTGCTCTTCTTTTTCTTTGTAAAGTTCGAAAAAAGATTTCAAGTGTTTGTTTGTTGTTTTCTTTTAAGTTACTAGTACTTTAAGTTGTCATTGGTGTTGAGTTTCTTTTTTCTTTCGAACATTTTCACTTGAGACAAATTCTTCAGTTTCCCTTTAGTTATATCGTAAACACGAAACTGCTTTATAATCGTATGAGTATTATTTTTACCTTAAACCTGTGTGTGTGTGTGTGTGTGTGTGTGTGTGTCGGCTCGTGTGTGGGCTCGTGTGTGGGCTCGTGTCCAGCTCGCTCAGTGAAAGTAAAAATCCGTCTTGGACGGAAGGATAAAGGTGGAGATCGAGGGAAGGGCCGCAGCAGAAGAACAGGACGCACTAGAGCCAAACCAGTTGTCAGTGATGACGACTCTGAGGATGAGCAGGAAGAGGTAAGTCTGCGTGTGTCGGACATGCCTGTGTGTCTGTCATGATGAGAACCAGTTTGAGTTTTAAAAGATAACAGCAGAGGTCAGCAATAAGGGAAGGAAACACAACATTCAAACTGCTTTAACAAGTTCAATCTTAACACATTAACAGTTATTTAAAACCTGTAATTTTGAGGTCCAAACCACAGTGAACACCCAGGTGACCCACTGACCATGTTTTCTCACTGTTTTTAGCTCACAGTGACATAAAGTATGTGTTTTTGTTATTACTTTATTTAGATTTTGTAACAAACATTTTAAGGCAGTTAAAAATATTATGTTATTTTAGAGACTGGTGATATTTTTTGCACTTTTTAAAAATAAGGTTTAGATGATGAGGAAAATTTAAGACTCACTTTTATTCCACTTCATTTCTCTATTTCTTGACTCAGTAGACATCATTCAAAGTCTCAAACATGCAGATTATTTTAGAATGAAAGCCTATTTTCTTTTTGTCTTTGATTATATCTGCTAAGGACAAAACATTTGAGGAACTGTGTGTTTGTACAACTGTTTGTTTGTTTGTAGGGTCACTTAAAAACCTGTCGCCTATTAATGGAAAGTAACAGAGTACAAAGGTATATAAAGTCAAAAATTGTACTTAAGTGCAAATTCTTGGTCCTTTTTAAATATTTTCATTTTGTTCTATTCTGCTTCTATCATGCATTACAGAAAAAAATGTTGTATCTTTTCACTCCACTACATTTAGTTAAGAGCTGTAGTTACCATATTTTGTTGCTGATATTCATAAATTTCAGAACTGGGTTCTTGAAAAGAAGCGTTTTATACTGTGGTGTTTCTGCTTTTCCTTAAATGGTTGATTTGAATACCTCCTCCACCATTTCTGTTGGATTATTTCAGTTAAAGTAGGTGTAAACAAAGGCTGTGAGGAACAAGCCATTTGTTTTTGGTGTGTATTTAGGGATTTTATGGCATTTTCTTCACTGGCAATATTTTTAAACTTTTCATAATTTTTCATGAACTTTGGGACCTACTTGAATGAAAGAAAGTCATGACACGTTTGTCAAAATATTAACAGGTGTGTTTGGATCCCAATGAAGATTAAAATAAGTATTTTAGACATTTTCTGTTCTTTTTTCCCCTCTCTCTATTCCAGGAGCGCTCCCCCAGTGCCACGGATGAGGAGTCCTAAATTGTACTGTATTGTAGGAGAGAAAACATGGCTTTGACAGCTCCATCCAACCTCAGTCACATGTCAAAGGACTGGAAAAGAATGGAGGTTTGCATTACTGTCAGTACAGGAGCAGACGCACATGTTTATCATGGAGACGCCATGAGGAAATCTAATATCCGAAAGTGCATAAATTAACTGGACTTAATTTGTACTCAGATACCTTTTCTGTTTCTCTGCTAATGATCAGTCTGAACATCTTACCACAGAGGGATAAAATGACCTTTAGTTTCTTTCCATTTTTAATCAGTTTTACTGAGAGTGTTGTCTGTGTGCAGATGTTAAAACACAACTTTATGAACCTCATAACAGTATAATTTTTTTTTAAAAAGTCAAAACATAAGAACATGCTTCATACCAAACACACATTTGGGAGTTACTTATGAGACAACAATTACGAGAACTGTATTAAAGTAATATTAACACATAGTAAAATCACAAGCAGTTTAAAGCCATAGTAGTCCATTGTGAAGCTAAACAAGAACAAACTGGTTATTTTGGGCTGCATACAGCAGAAATACAGACAGACAGAAAACAAGAGACAACAGAACTTTTTCCTTCATAGTTGATTTTTAAAAAGCTGCCAATGGACAGCAAGAGAAATGTGCTTCAAGCTCCAGCACTGTGAAGTTTTATTTGTCTTTTTGGTACATTTTAATATGGATTGGGTTTTCAGTTCTATCATCAAAATCATTTATTAAATCAAGACAGTTTACGACAAAATAATTGTGATATTAGATGTTTTTAATTAGCTTTTATTTTACTGGGAGTCTTCCTTAGCTTAATTTAAAAAATGTTTTTATTTTATATTAAAATTTGGCAACAGCAATCGTGTCAGTTACAATTTGCTTTAAGCCCCCTATTTATTATTTATAAGCAGTAAATCAACATGTAATAAGTGGTTAATAATATGATGTAATGTAGTTGCACACAGCTACAAGGAAAATTATTATCGAAGGAAAGCAGTTATCAAGTAATCATATTTTTCAAATTAAATATTGTTCTGTTATTTGTTGATGAAACAGCCTCTCCTGATGAGTGACCACCAGTAAACAAAAGCACTAATGAAAGCTTAATCTTCTTACAGCTACATTATTGGCTCAGTGTGTAATAAACCATTAATTAAATGTGTTGCCATTACAACTAATTCATTTAAAGGCTGACTTAGTTAAACTCTTAACAATCAAGTCATTAGACATTTCTTTTTTTAATCAAGTTTATATATATATAAACCTATATTATCTCACCTTTAGGACAAATTGCTATTAACAGTCCTTAGTCGAGACCTTAGCTAACCCAAGGAGTCAGAACTAGAGGGAACCAGAAAAGTGAGGTAAAAAAAAAAGAACTTAAATATAAAGAGTAAATGTTTTCAAAAAGATCTGTGTTTCTGCCCAGCCTGAAGCTACTACCTTACCTTAGCTTACCTTCCCTCTTGCCGCGCATGTAAACAAACCTGATGAACAAACCTCTGCTCCACTGTGGCGATGTGTTGAAACGACTGTCAGCCGCTGTGATGACTGAGGTGTGTGGACATCCCATATTTGTGACCCAGCTTTGCTGTTTGAGTTGGAAATCCAGCCTGCTGTGGCTGCAGGGTGTTTCCAGATTTCTCAGAAGCTCTTTGGCAACTCACCACAGGTATTTGACTGAGGTTTGGTGGAGCTGAGTCCATGTCGTCCTCCAAACATTGTATATACATACAGTATAAAAAGAACATGCTCTACCTTGCTGCTGCTGTCCTGTTACACTTTAATATAAGCACTTATAACTGTTGATTGTAGACTTACAGAGTAATGAGGTGTTAATTCATCGATGAGTACTGTATCTTTAATTGCTTCTCCTTCAGTTGTTGTGTGGTGATTTTAGGACTTCAGAACATGTTTGATGTTCTTTTTTCAAGACAAAGGACCAGAGGGACAGTAGCTCCTCTCTGCTTGTGAATGCCTCATGGCTGTATGGTGTTGGATATACTGTATAGACAACTTTTTGTGTATATTGTCAATGCACGTGTGTACAGCTCACAAGCCCAGTGCTGTACTTTTTTTCTCATGATGGTAGGTAACTAGAATGAAGAACATACAACCAAAGCATCAAGGTTTTTCTCCACTAAATTATTGGGATCTGTCTGTGTCTGTTATTGTGTCATTGTCACTGGAACTCAAAATGTAACAATAAATCACTGTAAAAGTGAAGGATTTGTGTGAAGTGCTAAAATTAAGAAGTCAATTTACTGATAAAGAGTTGACAGGGAAAAAAATCTACATTATTTTTCATAACTGATAGATGGTTTGTGTCCAGCTTTAATGTGAGATATTCTATTATTGCAGATGAATTTGAATGTTTTTGTTACATTCCTGATATCTGGTGTTAATGGAAATGAATCCAGATCAGTTTGCTCAGGTTACCTAAACCACAGTCTGCTATTAGTACTGCTTTAATGACTCGAACTTTACTCTTATCAGATTTGTTTTTAATCTTTCAGAGACAATAAAGACTTTTTAGTGGACTGGACTTTGAAATCTGGGCTCAGATAACTCAACAAGTGCTCAAACATAAGTCCTTTAATATGTGACATGCAATACCGTAGTTTGACCAATAGGGGGAGGTCTCCAACAAACACGGGTCAATCTATGATTTTCTCATTAAGAAAGACTACTTTTTTAAGTCTCATATATTTTTAACAGTTTTTATTTACCCTGACTTGACCTCATTCTCTTCCTCCTGATGCCTCCGACTCAACCTGAATTATAAAGTCAACATCCCCCTTGTTTCATTTCTCAGTAAACGCATACGAATAAATGAACACAGTCACTCTTTGTCCTGATAAAGAGTTTCTGTATTTGTATTCATCATGATAAACAGCCTTGCATTAGCCCTCATATTTATGTTTACTTTTTGAGCCGGTTGAGAGAAATATTATGAATGTACAGTGTCAGTTTTGGAGGAGGCAACCTGGCATGTGTTTGGATGAATGAAAGTGTGTTGTTTTAAACAGAACCTCGACAGTGAGGTCTGTGTTGGGGCGCAAAGGTTTTGCTCCTTACATGGAACTGGGGCGGGGGGAAAACTTGGTTTCCTGATTTCTAGGAACTACAGCGTCTCTTCAGTGGTTCAAAATTGGCCGTTAACATCTAATAAGGGCAGCAGAGGCAACAGCAGACTCAGCTTTTAGACTACTCAGAAGGTGTCAAATGTGGTCCAGCATTTTTTTTGAGGTTTGTATCAACAACAAGAGTTCGTAGAGTACACACATAGTTGTCCAGTTCTTGTTTTTGGTGTCACTGTGATCATTTTCAGGCTGTGTAATGCAACTGATTTTCCTTTAAAAGTGCTTTTCTGATGAACAAAACTGCAATATTACCTTTGCTAACTTCATATTGACACATTAGCTTAACTTTAGACCACTCTTAGTTTGAATAAATATTTTTAAAGGAAAATAAAGGGACTAGCTCCCCAAAATTGTATATGCTTTTTTAACAATTTTATTGATCCTTTCTTACCCAGAGATTTTGAAATACAAGACTTTAAGTTGTAAAACACTTTACACCACCAGCAGTAAAGGTGAGGTTTTTTTGTGTAGCGTGTTAAAGTTTTTGTACCTTTGCTAACAACTATCACATTATCACAGCCTTTAGACCTCTGAGTGTGTGTATGTGTGTGTGTGTGTGTGTGTCTTATCCTATCTGTTGTCCCTGAGATGCTGGACATGATTTTCACATGGCTGAGCACATGTAGTGAAGGGCAGAGAGCATGCACAGTCTGCGCACACAGTTGTTATCAGATAAAGTTGTATACTCTGTGTTTGGCACACCATCTCTTGTTCTCTGGTATAGGCAGAAAAAGATGCAAGTGCTGATATCAAGCGTATGATTTGGCCTGGAGGCTCTCTAAAAGCATGCTTTTATCAAATGACCTGGTTTCAGACCACTGATCTCATGCACAGGTTCTTATTTTTCACATCGACTGGAAGTGCAGTCACAATAACTACAAAAGAGAAAACCTACGTCACTTGGTGAACTTTGGTGTCGCCAGCTGATTTCATTTAGCTACTTAAGTTTCAGGTTGCTGTTGTTCATGTTGGTTCTCTGTCACACTGTCATTAATAAAGAGGACACTTGAATCGAACTTAATGCTATTAAAAACATGTTCTTCCTTCTACGACCAGTCAAAATGTCTGCTGTCAAAACAGCCTAATGTCACTCTTCTTAAGTCTTTAATCAAAGGGATATATTTTTTTCTGCTGATGTCCTTCAGTTTATCTTAAAATGTCCAAATTACAAAACTTGAAGGTGTTTGATTGGCATGTCTTTTGTCAGTAACAAAGTGCATAGAAAAGAGGGCTCATGTTTGATTTAAAAGCAGAACTGTCCTCTCCACAAGTTGCAGAAGTTGAGTTTTGGAGATTTGAACTGCGTGTTGTTGGTGCCATTGGAAATGTACTGCGTGCACACACAAACAGACACACGTGCTCACGGTATTCTCAAGTTGCCTCTTTGTCGTGTGGGTGTGTTGAAAGTGTGTTAAAAGTGTATGTAGTGATTGAGGGTGTAGCAGAATATGTAATCCAGCCGCTATTTCGACATTCCAGGAATACCTCCCACAGCTCATTCCTGCCTTCTACCAGGAGTCCTCCCCCTCTGCACACACACACACACACACACACAGACATAAATATATACACGGTCCCCCCATTGAAACCGCTTCTCCATCTGATTCACCTGTTAAATATTACAAAGGCCTAAAATCAAAACTCTCCCTGCTTCACAGACACTGATCTGAGTAAAACCTTTAATTCATTCAGCACTGAAGCTTCACTGCTCTTCAAATCTGTGAATTGATAACTCCCCAGTATTTCTGTTATAATCTAGACAGAACTCTGGATTCAAAACAGTCTGATTGTTGGAAAAACCAAGAAAAACTGAATCACTTTTTTGAGTTTAAATGTGAAGAAACTTGACTGTCTATTTATCTTTTTGGACCTACGTAAGGGGATGAGAGGAGAGTAATGTGGAGCACTTTCTTCCAATGAATATTACTTCCCTTTTGTCCCCCACCAATGCTAATATTTTGCTTTGCAAATGTTCTGTTTTGTTTTTGAGGAGGGACAGATGCAGGGACTGTGGATACATTATTACTAATGTCAATAATACAGAAATAACCCCACGTAATCCAGCTGCAGCATCAGTAAATTGTTCCAGTCTAGGGAAATGAGCAGCAGTCATTGTGACTGGTTTTAATAAGTGAAGATTCATATTTTTATATGTCAAAACAAATTTCATACAGCCATGAAAAGGGTTATGCTATAATTGTGTCTCCTGATCATACTGAATGGTAAAAGATTCCTTATAAATGCACTTTTCATATAAGTAATGGGTGATAATAAACAGTCCCTCTGTGTAAAGATGTATTTCAAACCTAAGATTAGTTCAGATTAATTGAATAAATTTTTCAATATTACACGTCTTTAGTGTAATATCCTTCTTTTTTGTTTCACTGGACAGTTTACAAGCTGAGCTGTGGGTAATTTGGTACAAGTAACAATAATAACTTTGGAAGATAGCCACTTTATTTATCTACCTTGGACTAATGAGGCCTATACCTTTAGAGATATTCAAAATGAGGACTGCAGATTTTTTTCCCCATCTCACTTACATTTGGAGCACACAAGGAGGGCCGTTTTAATGACAAATATAAACTGGAGAAAAGTTTTCAAAAGGCACAACACACTTCAGGGTTCATGTGTGCAGTGTTTAATGGATGGACTTAAAAAAACTGTAAACGTACCCCTTATCAAGTTGCCAAATAGAGCCACGCTTCCAGTTTGCTGTAAACTGAACCTGTTAACCAAAACCAAAACTTCCCTTTTTTTTCCCTTCTAAAACATTTAAAAGCAAAACTGTGTAGAATTTTTTTGGGGGAAGTTTCTCCATGTACGTGATTGTATAAGCTGTTTGGAAATGTTTGCCTTCCCATCAACTTTAAGAGAAACGTTTCTCTTGGTTTTATCCACAATCAAAGCACGGTGTTATACTGCTAGAAGGCTCCCCATGTTTGAGCACATGATCATGTGAGGTTAGGGTTTCACACGCACAAAGGCTTTATTTCTATCCTTTCCATCTATCTAATTAAAATCATGAGATTGGCTCTGTAGTTTCCTGCTACATCAGTACAAAAGCTGCGCCCATAAATGTCAGTAAGATGTGAGCAATTCTGTGTTTTTCAATTTCCACTCATTCATTCTCTTTTCTCACACACACGCGCACGCGCGCATACCCATCGGACACACAAGTTAGAGAGGAAGTGCTGGGCCGAAGGAGGGGTGACAGAGCACCAACACACTCACACATGCACACATACACACTTTCCAACACAATGATACAGCAAGACTGTGGCTCCTCCCTCGGCGGTGCTCACGTCCACTTTCAAACATCACACCACTGCCTTAGTACCGCCCTCCTGTCAGCCTCCGAGAATTGTGATTCGGGCCCAATAATATTTTGCTGGCACTCGCCTTTTACGCACATCCGCAGCGGCTGCCCTCCTCCTCTCAACCAGAACCTTTTACGCACAGATCCTGGTCCGGACGCACCCGCTCTCTCCAATCCGGCGCTCATAGCTGCCAGACTTCACTTCAGCGGTCAAATAAGGACAAAGAAAGAGGACGGGACATGTTTGATATGTGGAGAGGGCTCACCGGACTGTCCACATGTTGGTGTCTGCTGATGCTGATTCATTTTACGCCCCAAGCAGGTAATAATGTGATTTCCTTGCCTTATCCCGCTTTCCCCCGTGTGATGAAGTAGCATTCCGTTCTTACACCTTTCATAAGTAGTCTATCTTTGTCACCACGCACAGGAAGGCTCCACTGTCTTTTTAAGTTCATCGGATGGCTTGTAACTGCATTTCCTATGTTCTCTAGGTGGTCAAGCATATTCCATGTATCAATATTCATTCTGAACAAAAGGGGGGAATACACAGTTCTCTATGGCGGGTTTTCTTTGCGCGGGGGGGTTAAATAGGGCTATTACAAATTTAATTCTTTCCATGAGCTCGAGAAATAGAACCGGTGAATCATGAGAAGTATTTTTAGATGAATGAGAAATTGATGGTCCACCCTGAATTTTGCTCTGAACTCTGTTGTAAATGTCATTAAATACAAGAAGGTACAATAACTAGGCAATGATAAGGTCATGGGTAGTAAAATCATAAGATAACTGCACAGTTTCAGCACATATGAATGGAATTTACGCACAGCGTTTTGATTGGTTTGTTACGCTCTAAAATGCAGCAGAACGGCCAATCAAGTTCTTCCGTTCTGCCGGTTTCAAGTTTCTGGTGGGCGGAACAAACGCAGAAACGGGAGGTCTACAGCGGGGAGGGGCGGCATCCTCCCTGCTGCACGCTGGAGGTAATTAGATGCAGGAAAATCTGCTTCCAGAGGAAACGAAGGGGGAAGAGGGAGATAATTTTAAATCTGTAAAAAAGTGTTAGTGTTTGAAGTAGATTTGTTATTTTGAGATTAACCAGCAGGGCTTTTTTTATATTTTTCCTTATATAAAACGTAGGCTAATTGATTAAAAAATATATAAGCTAGCGTTGGTAACAATTATTCACTACTACGTTTAACTTGGATTTGAAAAAAAGGTTTACGATAAAATAAAAAGAGGGTCGTATGAAAACAAGCAGAATTAAGTTCACGTCCTTGTTAGAGAGAAAAAAAGAGACAAAATCAAGAGATGCCAAAGTGAAAAGAGGGTTTAAAATATGTTTATTAAAAAAGTGCTCTGTTTTGGCCTCTTTTCAGTCAAGACAATAAATTACATGCTGATAACATTATCCCAATTCAAAATTAAAAGCTATAAAGTAATTATCAAGAGGCACTAGCGATAAAACTGATCAGAGTATTCAGTTCATATTGTATTAAGCAATTCTTATTTTTTGGTCCTTTTCAATATTAGTCCCATCATTCTGTCTCTGCAGCCAAAGGTGAAGAGAAACCTGTTTGACCACTGATTCATGTGCCATTTATTGTCATACAACTGTGTTAAGAAGAGGGTTGGACTGCATACCCTTTCAGACCAACAGTCTGTGATGAGAATTAGTGTTCAGGCCTGTTCTGCCAGCTGCTCCGGTATCCCCCCTAAAAACACTAACAAACTAACCTTACGACAAGAGGTTGTCGTAAGGTGGCTTAAATTTTCTTCTGGTTCTGGTGCTCACTTTCAGTTATCAGATCAGTGTGAGTGTGTGTGTGTTTCAGAGGAATAATCACGTATGCTTTCTTTCTCTTTGTTTAAAGGTCTGGCTCTGGTTTGTTTAATCGAGTTTAACATACTCCTCAAATGAGGCATAGTCTCCTGCACTGCAGAGAATATTTTTTCCATGTGGGAGACTAAACTTGTGGACTGCTGTGACTCATAAAGACGTCACTGTGCAGTTTCAGCTATCATTTAGAAATACTCAGTACAGTTGCATAAGAAGGGTTCAGATTCTTCATTTGAGTGAAAGTAATGCAACAGAGTTTGTTCATTACAAGCACAAGTCCTGCATTAAAAAAAAAACCTCCATTAGTTAAAGGACAAAAGTATTAACATGACCCTGTCATGTTGGGATGATGAGTACTGATCCATTAAGATAGCTAAATCATAGAACAAACGCATCAGTATAGTTAAATCATAATTTTAGAACACAAGCTTGCAGAATGAAGTACAGTTGTAGCCCCTTTATGTTTATATGATTGTATGAATAATTAAGAAGTGCATGAAAATAAAAAATACTTCACACATTTGAATGCTAAGGATCCATTGAGAAGTCTCACAGGTTGAGGATAAAAGCTTTTTGTTTCCACAAAAATAAAAATAAACAAGAAAACACTTAAAACAAGTTACAAAATATACGTAAAGAAGAAGAATTACATACGATAAAACAAACTCTATATTTAAAATAATCATTCTGTAAGTTTTGCATGTATAATCTTATTTTATAAAGTAATTTCTAATTAAAGCTGTAAAATAAATGTTACAGAGTAAAATGATAAAGACGCATTAAATAGAAATTAATAAAATAAAATACCTCAAAATTATACTCCAGTATAGTTTTGAAGTAAAGTAGTTATCACAGAGAGCTATCACATCCTCTACTTCACTGACAGTCTGCAGAGTCAAAACTATCTTGTAGGGGCCTCAACCACAAACATCAAGTGAAAGCAACACAGAAAATTTGCTGCAGTTTGAGTGTGTGCAGCTCTGGCAGCACCATCTCTGTTGCACTTGCAACTGTCTGTAGGCCGAAAGTCTTTCACTACATCACATGGCTTCCTGGCAGGCAGTGCCGTAACCTTAATGTGGCCACTTAACTTTACAGCAGTATGATTGTATCCAGGGAACTGAGTTAACTAGTCTCAATAACATACAAACACAGTAGATCACTACAGCAGTACAAACACAGAGCCAAAGCTGGAGTTAGCTAGTTTGTCTCAGTGATGCACATGCATTCAGGTTATTTATTAACTGCTGGGTGTATGTTTAAGACTATGAACACACCTCTTTGTGTAGGTTTTCAGTGTTGAATCCCCGTGCTGTAGGAGACAGGAATGCGTTCTTAGTCGACAAAGTCACACATGTGATCACAAAAGGTGTTATTGTCATGCAGGGCTGTGATGACAACCTGTCTTACCTCTTGTGAGGATCTGCATCTGTATTAATGTGCATGATCTGTATTTACATATTAGTGCTGTAGCCTGCGGGTTTGCTAGTTGTCTGGCTCAAGCTATAAATTAGCATCTGAATAATGCCAGCGACAGTGGTTGGTTGAAATGCACAAAGTAAAAAATTTGTTTTTTCAAGGAGCGAGTATTTATCATGTAACTTGCAGCTTTTTGTTTACTCTTGCCGAATCATGTTTTTGAGACACTGGTATACTTCATTAGCTTTGTTTATTTTGTCAGCTCTCCTCCTCTAGCTTCCTCAAAAACATTTAAGTGTTACAAACTGCATTTGAAAATAGGGTTAGCTAGCTAATGTTAGCTGTGTAAATTTTTCATGTGTGACGTTTAGCTCTGAGGTTATGATATTAACATAAATGTGCCTCGATGCTACAGTAAAAATATCTACTAATGATAATTAATTATAAATGAATATTGCAATAGAAAGAAACTTGTACTCTGAGTTGTTCATTAACAGTAACTTTATCACTCTTAATTGAAAAAGTGTCTTAAATAATAACTTAGTTTTACTCAAATATACTTTGTCAACAGTGTATCCACCACTAGCAGTTTCTCTGGTGCTTTTAAATAAGTGTTTTTATCTGAGGTTTGCGGTCTTCTGTCTGCAGGTGTAAATGTCAGCAGCATGTAATTTGTTCCACTGTCTAAATTAAGATGCATTAGTATTTTTTTGAACTTTGCTTTTGCTTTGCTAGTTTTTGAATATGAGAAAAACATGTGGCATAGATGACCCAGTTTAGTTTTCAGAATTGCTGTAAGTTTGGTCAATGACGCGTTTAAGGTGTTAAATGGAATCACTCAGACACCTCTTTGGTTTTGCCTTTTCACCCAGAAGATCTTAACTACATATTTAGGATTTTAAAACACTTTTATCTAAAGGCGTTTAGGAAAATCATGGATCTCACCAGCAGCCAATCTAAACATGAACTTTTCACCACAGAAAAGACTAAGTCTACTGTAAAGAATGAATGGAAATCTTCTCTTGCTGTACGGTATTTTTGGGAGGCTCATGACTCATATGTGGAAGCAGAGGGGGAGATTAGCATTGGAAAATGAAAACATTGGAACACTAGAAGGTCAAGAAGTGCCAGCATTTGACCTATTTTTACATCTTTTTCTATAATATAAATGAATGAATGGCTCTCTAAAAAGGAAAAGATTGAGAGTGGCAGAGAATCTCTAATTTAATGAAATTTTTTGGTGTATTTATCACTGCATATCTTCGGGGACAGCTGGGGTATGTTTTGGAAAGACTGTTCCTGGAATTTGCAATGGCTGCATGCCCGGCCTCCCCGCAAAGTGTGTGAGCATTTGAGTGTGTTTGTGGTTTCCCCGAAAGTAAGACCTTATTAGGTTTGAGCTTCTCAAGAAGTTTTTTCCCTAAACTAGTAAAACGGAGAGACGATTTTTCCATTTCAGAGACTCTCAAAAGATGCAATTCATTTAATTTCTCACTTCTGCTTTTTAATCAGGAGGAAGGCAACTCCTGGAGGCAAGCCCAGTATTGAGAAAGCATCCTCTGTTGATTTTTTATTTTTTGTAATCATTCAGACCTGTACTGCCCCTGTTTCAGTTGTCATCACTCATAGACACACTCGTGTTGACAGACTTCCTTGTGTTCAGAGTCTCCGCCTCAGCCCGCTGGTCACTGTGATGATGCTGTTATGAAGAATGTCAATCTGGGACCAATCAGCTCCTGGTGGTGTGATTATTCAACTCCTCCCATATCTATTGTCTTAAAGGGATAGTCTGTAAAGTCCCAAAGTGTCCTGGTCCCAGGGAGGACTGGCAATTCAATAGGTGATGGAGGGTGATACATAACACACTTGCTCAGCAGTGTGAAAAAAGCCTGTGTTGATTTCACTTGTGCCTTGATGTTTGTGCTTGACTGAAATGTTCATTGAGGTGTGATCGTCTTGGGGTGAGACCTCTGAGCCCAAAATTAACCACAGGTCATTCTGAGAAGACCCCTTCAAACTTTAAAACCTCAAGATAAGAAGAAAAGCCGTTCCCACTTACTTGACAGAAACAGAAAGAGAAACAGTTCCGTTTCATAACTGAAATGTGTCAAACCAGCGTGAAACTAAGGTGTGAGTTTAAACTGCTTTCTTTTCATTCCACTAACATTAGTGGTTATTAAGCCTACAAAACCACCCATTGGTCCATCTCTTTACGTTTGTTTTTGTGAAATATGATCTTAAATGTCCAGAATGAAAGTAAAAGACAGAGCAGTCTAGTTGATTTTGTATTTATGTGCCATGGATGAGTCAAAGATGACAGGACAGGAAGGGGAAGTACTTCAGATTAACATCCCATTACTTCATATCTTGTATTAACAGGTGTGAGGGAATCACACAGTTTTGTCAGTATAATTTTGTAATCTCCCTTGAGTTTAGTCAAGAGTAAAAGGTGAGATTTTCACACTCTCAGTTATCTGAACATCCTTCAGCTGATATTTGTTCTTGTGTATTTTTCAGTTAAATATTAAACTCACAAGGGTATCAGTTTTTTGTATTTACACAAGCAGGGGAGGTTTGTACTTATGAGCAGTAGACTGTAAAATGAACAGCAAATTCTGACACTGTGAGTATTTTCGTCCACACCTCACACTGAGCTCTGTAATTGTTATCATTCACAGATTCAGCCTACAAATGCAGCTCCTCTCAGTTTGAGTGTGGAAATGGGAGATGCGTCACATACAGGTGGACTTGTGATGGACATGATGACTGTGGAGATGGAACAGATGAACTTAATGCGACCTGCGGTGTGTTATTTTATCACTTACATTTATGATTTTTCTATTTTTCTTTTCTCATTTCTTTCCCTCTGATGCTGAACACCTAAATTTCACCCTTTTTTAATCAACAAGGGATTTTCTATCCTATCTTATTCGACAATAATAAATAGAAGTCCTTAAAAACAGTCACTGTACAACATAAGCTTACAAAAGAAAATGTTTATACCTATTTAGACTGTGGTCATAGGCCCTATCACTCTGCTACGTGTAAAATTAATTGAGTCATGCTTCCTGTTTCTGTCCTCAGCAACCAAAACATGTCCGGAGTCAGAGTACAACTGCGGTGCCCCCACGAACCAGTGTATACCCAAAGGCTGGCACTGTGATGGCAAAGCTGACTGCTCCAATGGAGCGGATGAACAAAACTGCAGTAAGTTTTTACAGAGTAATTTATTTTATTGCATACTAAAACACCAAAAAAAACTTCAATAAAACCTCAATACAAAAAAAAAAAATCTGAATATGCTTCCAGAAGTTTTTGATACAAAACATGCACTTAAACAAAAAGTGTGTCATGTCTGCGGATAGAAGTGTCAGATTGAATACAATTATTTAACTTGTGGCAAGAAAAAATCAAACAATCAAAAAAACACTCATTATGTCCAGACAGCAAACAGGACTGTATTAGAATGATAAATAGTTGTAATAACTAGTTGAATAACAAAAATTCATTTGATTCATTCCTGGGCTTAATATCACATTAACTCCTCTCTTCTCTCTTTCTTGTCTCACCACAGCAGCCAAACAATGCAAGGCTGATGAGTTTCAATGTGCCGGTGGACAATGTATATCCAAAAGCTTTGTTTGTGACCAGGACAATGACTGTCCGGATGGCTCGGATGAGGTTTCTTGCCCAAAACCCACCTGCAGCCCTCTGTCCTTCCAGTGCAACAACTTAGCGTGTGTGTCGGTAGCGTGGCGCTGCGATGGAGACAGGGACTGCGCTGATGGGTCTGACGAGTGGCCTGAGAACTGTGCTGGACACAAGACAAAGGTGTCCTGCAGCATCGATGAGTTCCAGTGTTCAAATGGGGAGTGTATTGAAAGCAGGTGGAGGTGTGACAGAAGCAATGACTGCACGGATGGATCAGACGAGGTCAACTGCAGTGAGTTGGCTTTCTTTGAGTGATATTTACCCCTTTTTTTCCCATTCATCTGCTCTCCTGCAAATCTATCTCAGTCTGATAAATCTGAGACTCCAACTTGGTGCTCACTTCAATAGATAACTGAATGTAACAGATGTAGCCTTCTGATGCCTGAACATAAATAATATCCTGTTGGCCGTCTTCATATACTCATCATCATCGTCATTAATATTGACAAAAGATCTACAACAAATCACGTCAGGAATGATTTTCTCCTCCATCTAAGCAGTGTCATTCTTCTTACCATTTGTCACTGTCTCTTTTTCTTGCTTTAATCCATTTGTCCTCCTTTTCCAGCTCGTCCTACTTGTCATTCAGATGAGTTCCAGTGTGATGATGGCAAATGTATTCCTGGAAGTCGCCAGTGCAACAAAGAAAATGACTGTAGTGACCACAGTGATGAGATCGGCTGTGATACAGGTGACAATTAAATCATATTTCACCAACATGCTAAATTGTACATGAATGCTAATAATCTTCTACTAAAGACCTTTTAGGAAGTTTTAAGGTCCTTCATGGATACTATTAGATGATGGTCAAATTCATATTCTTCTGTCCCCCTGCACAGAAATTGTATGTGAAGGCCCTACCAAGTACAAGTGTGGCAGCGGGGAGTGTATCAGCATGGACAATGTGTGCAACAAACAGAGAGACTGCAGGGATGGGTCTGATGAGCCAGCCAATGAGTGTGGTGAGTGAAGTTTTATTGTACCAAAAATCAGACAAGGAAGAGTTTCAGAGTTGATAAAAATGAAACCTCATCACACCATCTAGCCTCAACTGATGGTTTAGATAGTTTGTTGTTTTAATGAGAAATTTGACTGTTGATTGGAGCCACCATTAGACAAAAGATTGTCATGAGCACTATGTGAAAGTTCTGTGTATTCATGTCTCCACAGACAAGGACGAGTGTTTGATAGGAAATGGCGGCTGCTCCCATTACTGCAACGATCTGAAGGTTGGCTTTAACTGCTCGTGCCAAGCTGGATACAGCCTGCAGATGGACAAGAAAACCTGTCAAGGCAAGAAAAAAAAAACTGAGTCTGATGATTTGATATTTAGTAGCAGTCTATTTTTAGAAGTAGACTGTGACCAGATTTGGGGTCATGAACATGTATTTATAAGAAAATAATGTATTGGAAAGCAATGATTTGTATATATATATAAAAAATCCTGATTTGCACACTGGTATTTCTCAGTTTGCCTCTCAACCATCTGTTCTTTTTCCTCCAGATATTGATGAATGTGCAGAGCCAGACACTTGCAGTCAGATCTGCATCAACCTGCCTGGTAGCTACAAGTGTGACTGTGGAGAGGGCTACGAGATCGATCCTGCGAGCAAGACATGCAAGGCTGAATCAGGTAACCCTTGAAACAAAGTTCATCCTTACTATCCAGATTTAGTGTAGATTTGTAGTACTATGTAAAAAATATTTTCTTCCTCTCTCTTCTGTATTATCCAGGCACTGTTCCCACCCTCTACTTCACCAATAAACACAATGTGAGGAGGATGACTGTTGACCGCAGTGACTACGTCAGTCTGATCACTGAGTTGAAGAACGCGGTCGCTTTGGACATGGACATGCCGAACAAAGTGATCTTCTGGTCTGACCTGTTTCTGAAGAAAATCTACAGGTTAGAAAGGTTTTGATCAACCAATCTGTGACTGATCACGAATAATTTGATTGATCAGAGAGATTTAAGAGGCTTGTGGTGCATTAAAAAGCCTCCCCACCTCTGCGCTCCATTTGACTAGATGTCAGTGATAATCAATAAGTATTTCTCTGTTCCAGTGAAAAACTTTGATGTTGGCTTGTTTTTAGATAAAGAAATTTCTGTCCTAAGCGAATGTCTCTCCTGACAGCTCCAAGATAGACACAGCCGGTAACTCCTCTCACCACACCGTAGTAATTGGCAGTGGGATTGAGGCCCCAGAGGGCATCGCAGTGGATTGGATCCATGGCAACATCTACTGGACTGACAGCACTTTGAAGACTATCTCTGTGGCAACAACAGATGGCAGCAAGAGGAAGACCTTAATCACAGAAAACCTAGAGAAGCCAAGAGCCATTGCAGTCGACCCTGTAAATAAGTAAGTAAGGAAATGTCCTGTTCTTCAGTTTGGGATCAGCTGGAGCTTTTTGTTGACAGCCTTCAGGCTCTTGATATCTGTTTTTAAAGTCTGTCTGTATTGTCTTTAGCTATATGTACTGGACAGACTGGGGTGAGAATGCCAAAATAGAGAAGAGTGGATTGAATGGAGTTCATCGCATTGCCTTAGTGACAGATAACATCATGTGGCCCAATGGCATCACCCTAGGTAAACAGATCATCATGGATACACTAAATGGCAATCAATAGCTTCCATTTAAACTGTATAATAAGAATAAAAGCTCATTCATAATGATCAGTCAAATATTTCTGTTTTTGTCTGTTTCTTTGGACAGATATGGTCAACCAGCGTCTGTACTGGGTGGACTCCAAGTTGCACACTCTGTCCAGCATTGATGTGAATGGGGGTACACGACACAGTGTCATTTTTGGCGAGGAAAATCTCCCCCATCCTGTCTCTCTGACGGTGTTTGAGGTTAGTGATGAAGCCAACATATCCCCATATTAAAATAAAGACACTGAAGGTGTGAGATGTTTATGTCATTTTATCAAACAAAAGTCACTGAATTGGTAATTGAGCAAAATATTATAGTTACAAACATTGTCACTCATAATATCACTCATAGCATAATTATGATAGGAACTAGTGCTTAACTATTAATTTTCAAATCAGTCACTAATCCAGTTGCACAATGAGTGTTATCCAACTGAAACACTTAATTTCCAAAAAGTTTGGATCAGCAGTGCCAATTCTCAATGGGTCTGTAATTAGTCTGTTCCTGTTTAAGGAAACATCAGTAAATGATGAATTAATTCATCAAAACAACCTTGTTGCTCAAGTATCATTTTTCTTTTAACAGGAGAAAGTGTTTTGGACAGACATAAGCAGCGAGGCTGTTTTTAGTGCCAATCGACTGACGGGAAAGGACATTACCAAACTTGCATGGGACCTGGACCACCCAGAGGACATCATACTGTACCACGACCTTAAGCAGCCAATCGGTACAGAGGCATCACTCAGTCTGATCTTTCATGAAAAACAGTGGTTTCAGTGATTTCTAATGCTGACTGTGCAAACCTTTCTTTCTCGTAGGTACAAACTGGTGCAGAGAGAGAAACAGTATAAATGGTGGCTGTGAGTTTCTGTGTCTTCCTGCCCCTCTGATCAACCGGCACTCTCCTAAATTCACTTGCGCCTGTCCTGACAACACGACCACTGGACCTGACATGAGGAAATGTGTGACCGGTAGGTGTCACATGACCTACAGAGAAACTCCAAATTTAAACTTTGATCATGACAGCAAATGACCCTTGTATTTACCTTTATACCTCAGTTACCCCATCTGCCAAAGACAAAACTGATTCACCGCTGCTGCCCAAAACTCCTACCAAGCCTAGTGCACCAAGAGAGCCTGTCACAACCACAACCACAACCACAGCTACAACTACCATCGGAGATACCAAAAAGCCTTTCACTACCCCATCTAGCCAGCTCACACGAAGTGCACCACTCCCTGCCATCACTGCTCAAGGTACTGGAAGAGATTCTGGACATTTTCTGGAAAGTAAAATACCAAGAACAGAATAGAATCTAAAAAGAAACTTTGAAGAAGCAGCCAAGTTTTTAAGTGTTTTCAATCCATGCTACCACCATGGCTAAGTTTGTGGGTGCTGGGTGCTAATTATCAAATATTATAACAGGTTTACATGCTAAAACAAGAGAGTGAACTTTGTTAGCATTAACCACTGGTATGTTAGCGCTGACTGATATACATTTCCCAGCCAGTCAGAGATGATTAGGCCCTGGGGCTGAAGAAATGTTGTAATTTTTTTCCACAAACCAAGCATTATCTCTGACGCAACAGTTGTGGTCAAAGAATATTTCATCATTTTGGGAAATACAATCTTGCTGAAAGTTATCTCAGAAATTGTCACTCTCAAAGCTGCAGTTGCCTAATGCTTATGCTTTGGCCAACAGCTGGTTAGCTTAGTTAAGCATAAAGACTGAAAATGGAAGAAAATCTCTTGTCCAAAGTTTTTGCTGTTAGCTAAGCTGAGTTTACCACCCTATTGCTGAGCTGCACACAGTATTTACTGTACAGACATGACTACTATTTATCTAGTCATTTTACTTTAAGGAATCAAATTGAAACATTATATTTCTTTGCTTTTTCAGGTAACAGACAGGCATCCCCGCCCGAAGAAGCACCTTCATCCAACCCAACTGCTCTTTACATTGTGTTGCCAATGAGTAAGTTCAACTTTTCAGCTCTTTATGGCTCTCTGTCAAAGCTGTCGCACTCATACATGCAACATAAAGGCTGTCTAGTCTTGTCTCATCTGCACTCATTTTCACTACTTCTCTATTCTCACCATATTACCTTGAACTTGTCTTTTGCTCCACAGTGGTCCTTGCCCTGCTGGTGTTTGGAGCAGGGTTGCTATGGCGACGCTGGCGTCAGAAGAACACCAACACAATCCACTTTGACAATCCTGTGTACCAAAAAACCACGGAGGATGAGCTCCATATTTGCAGGACCAGCTCTGACGGCTACGTTTATCCTCAGGTATCTTCATTTCAATATTTTGTGTCTTTTCTATGAATTAAATGAAGTCCAAATATTCAATGCATCATAATGTAGTTTTACTTATTCAGGCTTTTTTTTGTTTTCTTTTCTTTTGCAGCGGCAAATGCTGAGCATGGAGGACATTGATGTTGCATGACCAAAATGTGAAAAAGACACCAGTTTTATTTAAAGATGTTTTTTTGTTTGTTTGTTTTTCGAAGGATATTTTTTGAACTGATGCTCTGTAATAGTCCCTCCCTTCCAAGCAGAGCAGGGGAAGTTTTTGACCTTAATACTTTGCCGTCCAAGTGTGAAGAGAGGACTGAAAAAAAAGAGGGTGAAAAAAGATCTTTGAAAAAATAGAGCATAACTGCAGGATGCCGTTTAGTCAAGCCACAAAATGGTTTCAAAATGAAGGACCAGTGGGCAGTTTCTGAAGATGATGTTCTGAATCCAGGAGCCTTGACTCTTTTGAAGCTTTCTCAAAGCACACTGATATTTAAGATTATGCTGTCTTTCTCTGCTACCAACACATTTCCCCAGTAAAACCATTCTAAATATACCTGACACAAGTCACAAAGATCTGCAGGTTTGTCTTAAAAAGCCTGACCTATATATTAAGACTCGTGTGTGCCTTCCATCCATATTTTAACAATTTAGTGAAGTTTTTCTTTTTACATAAATGCATTAATTACCCCTCTTCCTTTAAAATTACTTACAGTGGTTTTTAATGCCATAGTGCTTTAGTCCCAGGAAGCGCTGGTCTTTATAATCATACTGTTGCCTTTTCTTTTCCTGGGCACAAAGCTACATGCTTTCCTTCAATATGTCTTTACTGTCGTCCATCACTGTGTGTAAGTTACTTTTGAATCGGTACTCTTGTGTTATTTTTAATTCGATTTGTGACCATCGTCTGAAAGGGTCAACAGGTTTACGTTGTTAATGGAAAAGCTGCTGAATTTTGTGAAGTCGACCAAAATGAAGAATGATGTTCTCTTTTAAATGAAGAAAGGTACACAAAAATATGATTGTAGGTGATTGCTTATTACATTGTAAATACTTTTTGTAAATTTCACATTTTTTTGTTTGTAAAACACTCTTAGTTTTACTCATTTGTTGCCTTTTTACATTTGTAAATTTGAATCAACAAATAATGTAAATATATAAGAGATTCTTTTATTTATTTATGAAAATATATAAGAGAAGGTTTTTGATTGTTGTTGTGTGACTGTAAATACTGTTATACAATGTTAGTACCCACCACACTGAATAGTTTTTATTCCAGTGAGGCCAGTCGAGTCTTTACATTGTACAGCTGTTATTTAACCTTTAGGCTCGTGCTCTGTTTTGTGTGTGCGACACTCTGTATGAGACACTGCTGCAGGTTAATGCTGGCCATTAAATATTTAAGAGTTTGCTACATGTACAAATGATGGAGAAGTTCTCTTTGTTTCTTTATCCAGTTTCTTTCTTTTTTCAATAATAAACCATATAATTTATTGTGCTTTTGCCCTTCTATTACTATGACTTTTTCTTTTCACTGTGAGAATAAGGCACATACTGTACAGTGCAAAGCACAATGTTCTCCTGCTTCTCAGTGCATGCTGCTTTTTGTTCATTTTTGCTTATGCATTTATAAAATAAAATAAAGAAAAGTTCTGAACCAATCTTTTATTTTTGCAACCAGAAAACGTTGCATTATGATTGATGCAATCTGGTACATATGATAAAAACTGTTAAATCCTGACAGTAATACAACATAAAGTATAAACTAGTGTCAGTGATAAATGTTTTACAGAGCTTTCCACCGACAAAGCTAACCATGAAACCTGTTTATGTTGTCTGGAAACGTCACTATCATTTCACAGCTACAACAAAACGCTAACATGTACACAGGGAATACTCGCCATCAGACTCTTGTCCTTCTTCTTTGATCTAAAGCACAGATTTTTTTTCCCATGATGGGGAATTTTGTCAGTGTTTTTTTGTGCCTCGGCCAACATAAACAAATGTGTTTTGTTTGGATAATCTCCTGGTATCACCTGATGGTTTTGTTTTAAGAGAAAGGCTTTTGAAACAACTTAAAAACACACAGGTGATTCAAGTCCCCATTGACCTCCATCCAAGGCAAAGATGATTATTTTGTTTAGTTATAGAAACAAATGATTCATGTTTAAGGTTCTTCATTAAGTATTCAGAATGACTACCCTATTTCTGCAGATCAAAGTTGATTAATTGTGGTCATTTCTTTTTAATGAATCATATATATTTGGCTTTTTAGTTTGGAAAAGTTCTCATGAACTGTTTCCTTTACATCTCAAAATCACTGACAGGAAGCTTTTCCATAGGATAAAGAGAAACTTAACACTAACGTATGATATCCAATCAAATCGAATAAAGGAACAGTCCAAGATAATGTAACACGCCCAAAAGCAAACTGCCAGGCAATATCCTCTTACTAATCAAATTCACTTCCTTTAGATTCATGCCTAATAATGGTTCCTCTCTTTAAAAGAAAGGCTCCAGCACTGCTCTGCTCTGCCTGCCACAGTGCATCAAGGTCAGTGAGGAAGCAGTGGTGTAGCATAAACAGTAACTGGGAAGTGATTTATAAATGAGAGGTAGCCTTCTTAACAGAAACGGAAGGTGTATTTCATGAGGTTCAAAATGCAGAGTAGAGATAACACAAAAAGGAATATAAATCATGAAGCTAGATGTTTGGTGGGTGGGTGCCTGCATGACCCAGAAACTAGAGGAACAAGATTTTCCTGCCAGAGCTCAATGTGTTGCAAATGTTTCACCTCATGGGACTAATTGTACTTTAAAAGCCAAGCAACACCTAATTGTACTATGCAATTAATAGATATTGATGTATTTTCTTTACAAATTTCTCAATGCTGTCTACTTTTGTGTTGCTGTAGTAAATCATTTTAAAAAAAGGAGTAACTTAGGTTCTTGCAGGAAAACTGTAAGGCAAGTTTTCACAAACCAAATCTTTCATAACACAGCTGGTTTTCCAAAATAGTGGTTTGGAGGTACCAAGAAGCCGAAGATACACTCATGCTTGTGTGTGTTTGTGTGTGTGTGTGTGTGGGTGCACGTGTGTGTGTGAGACGTCAGGGACAGGCCCAGCACAGGGACAGGCCCAGCACAGGGACACACTGCACTTCTATTATTTGAAAGCTGTGGCATGTTGTCTGTCAGGAATTCAGATCCACATTCTTGCATGGCAGCATCTTATCTGATGGAGGCTACATGTGTGCAATGTAATGCATCTGCTTTGCTTTTGATTGTGTTGGATTCACTTATTTAAATGGTCATTTCAACCTCTGATGGGGCTTATGGCGTCAGTGCAAAGGTCTTATGTTTCAGTCACTACTATCAGTACTGTTGATGGTTTGCTATTCATAACAAACTTTAGTGTCATTGTGTGCTTTCCCATGAGACAATGGGCAGATACACCTGAGGCTCAGGTGACAAATGACACCTGTCCCCTGCTATGCTCACTGTCATCTATTTCCCTTCTCGCCTCATTATTTACATAAAGATCGTTGTTTTCCCATTGGCCAGCTGGTATCCTGAGGGTGGAGTTGCAACTCACACCACTGACTCGTAAGCAAGGGGGGTGTGTCTTTAAAAATTGGCAACAAAAGGTGGAGGGGTAGGGGTATTAGATATTAGATATTCCCTTGTCAGGATACCAAACATGGCACAAACTGTTCTGTTGATGAGGTAACAACAACAACATGTTCTGTCTCTGAGGGCCAAACTGGCTGAGAAACAGCATCTCCGGCTGCAGGAGGCACAAAGATGCAACTGATATTTGCACTGTCTTATAAAGATAAAGCTGTTTGTTTTAATCAGCCATAAATGGTGGATGAATCTGCTGTATCAGTAAAAGGTGGGGAACTCTGTTGGGAATCCTATATCAATTCCAAAACCAGCACTTACAGCGACTATCATAGACCACGTTTCATGGGAAATCCCACTAATATCTCTTTCACTCTGAGTCACCATGCTGAGTTCAACGGCTCTGACACTGAAGGTTGCAGGGATACAGTTCAGAGCTCTTTCCCACGACACCAAAATGCTGGTCTGAGATGAGTTCAAGGTGACCTTTGTATTAAAATGTTTTAAGAAAACCAGTTCATCTCAGCTATGCATCTTGCCTTTATTTTACCAGTCAGCTAACGTGAAGAAATGTTAATGATGGTTGAATTTGGTTAATTTATTTTTTGTTGTTTTTTGCTTTTTCATGAACCGAATTTACTGTGCTTTTGAAATTAGTAAAATTTTAACTAATCTTTCCCTATAGTAGGACCACTAGGGGGCATAAAATGTAGACAAAAAGTTCAATAATTTAAAGACATTTAGTCCTGATAATAAAAAAGCCTATTTTTTAAAGACTTTAACTGGTATAACTGATTAATCTGTAGATTATTTTCTTAAAATATAAGCTAATTGTTTTTTCCATAATATGAAAGAAATTAGCAGAAAATTGACACTGTAGATTCCCAAAGTCCATGGCAGCTTCTGCATATGAACACAACTAGAGTCCCAAAGTAAACAAGTTTGATTAAAGAAAGCAGCTAATCGTCTTTACATGAGAATATTTAGCAATTTTGTCTTTAAAAAGATGAAGAAAATACATTGCTAATAATTTTCTATCATCCAACCAGTAACATTAAATCTTGTCTGCTTCTCTCAGCAGTGATGTTACAGGTTGAACTGAATAGCATCAGTGAATTTGAAGACTTAGATTGATTTGCATGGGATGAGCTAATATGAGTTAAGTTCTCAGTTGGATTTATGTTCAAATAATAAGTAAGAGGTGCTCTGGTAGCTTTTCATGATTAAAATAAAGCTGAAATGCCAAATTAATAAACCATAAAATAATTAAGTCATGTTTGTAGTGTGGAAATTGAAGATGAAAGCTCGGTCTATCTCTAGACAAATATATTTTGGGAGCTGCCGCAGTACAGAAAATGAAAAGACTAATTTTCTTGACCTGTAAAGTGTTACTATATGTTGGTGTTGGACGTCAGATGTAAGTAGGATCTTGTATAATCCAGATCACATGAACCTTGTCTTGGTTTATATGGACAAGTGCTGCGTGTTCTTTATGCAGCACAACTCTGTTTTGAATGGAAAGCAGGGTCTTTATGAGCTCATATCCTCTGTGAACACAACATGTTTAAGGTGGAGTTATCTCATTTATAGCTCGGATATGGTCATATCTCATTAGATAAAGCAGAGTTCAGATAAGGAGAACCACACGTGTATATGGACAAAACGAGTGGGTTATTGGAAAAATATGATCTCCATCTGGCCCTCAGGGACACGCATTCACACGCCTCTGTTATAGCAGTATTTTATTCTTAGCCACTGCCTTCCTACACATGGCTGATAAGAAGCAGACATAAGAATATGAGTGGAGGCTGGGATCTGGGGCACAATACCACACACAGAGGCCCAAAGGGGAGAGACTGGTAATGCATGGAGATCTTGTAGAGCAAGCTTTATGACTTAAGAAGCTTCCCAAGCATGTGATCAGCGAGTTTCTCCACAACCCTGAGGCCAGAGGCCACAGGTCACACAAGCTCAGATGAAAAAAACAGAATAAAAACACTTGAGAATACAAAGTTTCAGCAAAAACAGAAATTTTTGTACTCCACTTTTGTACTTTTAAATGATGCTATAACCACTGGGAATCCTGTAAGGAAACTCAAATCTGCAAGCTCCTAAAAGATTTTAATGATGCTTTGTTTTGAGCCGACAGATCTCTGTCAGAAATCCCTCTAAACAAAACACAGTATGTATATGCAAACCAAAATATCACACTCACCTTAATGTTATCTACAAGATCACATGATACAAAATAAAGCCCCTCCCAGTTTTCTGTATAAAAAGAAACCACACAATGGCCCCCAAAAGGACTATGGCCCATAGAATGTGTTCACAGGAATTTCCCATAAAATGTGTATCATAATTAATGTGAAATTACTGTGAATTTTGACCTTGAACACACACACACACACACACACACACACACATATACATATATATATATATATATATATATAAAACAAATAAATTTCTTTTTCATAGAAGCCTTGGGGT
>JAQNCA010000024.1:18418469-18447485 GCA_029783725.1 Acanthurus tractus | reverse complement strand
TGTGAAATTACTGTGAATTTTGACCTTGAACACACACACACACACACACACACACATATATATATATATATATATATATATATATCCATAAAACAAATAAATTTCTTTTTCATGGAAGCCTTGGGGTAAATTAATGAATCCTGCATTGGTGTACAATGTTTATCTTGAAGAAAAAATTCATTTATTATTGTCCCTTTATTCTGACAGAAAAAAATATATCACCACGAACAGACAAGAATTGTGTCCTGTAACAGGTTTTTTTATGTTACTTTTTGAACAAATGTAAAAAAACAAGCACAAAGCTACAAAAACAAAGGTCAAAGTCTCCACCCAACACACCCACAAACATGAAATCTAGACAGCTTTCACGGAGACAGAGTGCAAACAACTTTATAACTTTATATCCACAACAAGACTTTCTCTTGAAACAGCCTTATGTATGAGCAAAGATCAAGCACACCTGTGCAACATTGTTTTAAATAAGAGGGAAAGTCAGGAGGTAGGCCTCACCATTGTATGCTTTTAAAAATGAAGTTTTAATTTAAAAAGTTCAGATACATCCCTATTTGTCAGTTTTTATTACTGCAGTCTTTTTTATTTTTGTTTAATACAATAATCAGAGCAGTAATAAAGGGTTTGTTCTTTTATTATTTACAATAATGGACACTAATTTTGGCCATGTATATTAATAAGGGCAAAGCTGTGGGTCAGATGAGGACCAGCATGATCATGAGAAAAGAGAAGATAAATCATTTTATTCCATTTATTACTGATTCATTGACACAGTTCAAGGGTCATGAAGGCACGTTTTCCCCCTGCTGTGGTTTGTGTACCTCTACCGCCCTCTGGTGGATTAACTGAGTAGCACACCGTCTCCCCCCCCCCACCTTTCCGTTCAGGTGAGTCGGTTAATGTTTCACCTGCATGTGATGACGTCACGGCACCTTCAGGAAAAAGACACGGTGGAATCCATGATCATCTTATGCTGATGAATGTCTTTGTTTTAGAGGAAATGAAAGTCAAATCGAGCCAGTGAAGCCTCGCGGTGGATTTTGAACTTTGTGCGCTCTGTAAACTCGCATGAGTCGCTGCTGTGTGAACAAACACGATGTCTGCCTCCGCTGTATTTGTGCTGGATCTGAAGGGGAAGGTAAGATTCATGCGGGAGCTCATTTAAGTCATTAATGATTGCTGCCTGGCTCAACACGACACTTATGAAATTATATAAACAACTTTGAACATTTACCCCTTCTTTTGGATGTTCAGGTTTTGTTTTCACTGTTGCTTTAATTGTTAAACATTAATGGCCTTTGGATTGTTGTTAAAAATTAATAAATGTCTTACGCCGCTCTCATTCATTGGCCTTTTCTACTTTACTTCCGGTTGGGCTCGCTGTCAGTCGGTGGAAATGCAGCCATAAATAACTGCAGTGAAAGTGAGCAGTTGTGCTTTAGCATCTGTTGACATGCGGCCGTCAGTCATTGTATGTGTGTGTGTGGAACCATCTTTTTGTTGACATTTTATGCATGGCTTAAACTTCCTCTCCTCTTTTTACAAAGAACCTAATACCTGACATACGCAGTGTCGCTCATCCACGGAAGTGAAAGTACACATGATTTAAGGTGTTTCGCTTGTGTGATTAAAAGGGTGTTACTTGTACAGCAACACATGTGGCATTATATTTAATCCCAGCAAACTGTGGCTTTCTTGAGCTGCAGTTGCCAATACAATGTTGTATCTTGAGCAGGTTTGACAAGTTTTGCATCAACTGTTAAATCCTGACGGAGAAAAGTCTGGCTGTGCCACATTTTACGCATTTGTCTTTTTAAAAGATATTTTTCTTTCCATTCGACCATAAGTCGTTGCTCTGTATGTCAAAAGGGTCTGCAGACTTAGAGGAGTGAGTTACAGCAGGTCAGAATCCAAACAAATAGAAACAATAGATTTTTTTTACTGAGTCCCACCAAAGTTTTAATGTATTTATGGAATCTCTAAGTTGAAGTCCTTCCAAGGAAATCAGGTCAGGTGTTCTTGGGGCAGCAACCAGAGAGCGTTTATAACCTTTATTTAAGATAAAGTACTTACACCCCACAATTGTAGTACACTCTTACAAATTGCATTGAAAATTTATAAGAAGTGTGTAAGTATATAAAGTACTCAGTGCATAGAAATGTGATTTTCTGACTCTTATACTATTACATCATTAGATTATTATTACACATTAATGTAAAAGCAGGATTTTACCCATGTTAGTGCTCAAGGTGTGTCCTATTTTGAACTTTTTTATGTAAGACTGTCACTATTCGTTATTGTCATCATTAATTTATCTACTGATTATGTTCTCCATCAATTAATTTGATTATATAAATGTTAAAAAGAACAACTAAAACTGAAAATAGCAAGAAATACTAACCGCAAAATCTTAGAGCCCAAAGGGAACCTTTCAACAGTGTTTGTTTAGTCCTACTAAGAGTGCAAGAAGTGCAAACTTCAAAATTGTCAGAATGTATTAAAATGACCAAATCCTCAACTTTTAGAAATATAATGCCAGTCTATTACAAAATTTCTTAAGTTTTGGATGTAGAAATCTTTGCTCTTAAATCAACTAAAGCTATCAAATAATTGTTGTGGATTAAAAGGTACCATAATTCTCTCTGAATTGTACTGGAATGGCAGTAGAGAGTGGTATAATGACAAAATATCAAAATCAAGTACCTTAAATTTTTACACAACTACAGTTAATGCACATTGTTACATCAAACCACTTTCTGCAACTTGAACTAGTTTTCATTATGCACTATTTGCTGATTATTTTCTTAACTGGATAAGTTGTCTGCTTTATAAAATGTCAGATGATAAAGGTGATTTTATCAAATTAGCTATTTTGCTCCACAAACAAAAAAAAAAACAAATACACCTAAATTACCATCACATTAATGAATAAAAAGGAGCACATCAGAATGTTTTGATAATTGATTGTGACAAAATGTTAATTCTAAATTTTGCCTTAACAGTTCTGGAGGAAAACAGATTTTTTCTTTTAAGTCAACATTATTTCATGTATCATTGAAGCTAAACTATTGGATAAAACTTTCTGATCTGTAACTAGCAACTACCATATTTACTGTTACATGCAGTGACTAATAATTGTGTGTGTATTCTTCCTGCACAGGTGTTGATTTGTCGAAACTACAAAGGCGATGTGGACATGGCAGAGATTGACCACTTTTTTCCTTTACTCATGCAACATGAAGAGGAGGGGCAACTCTCCCCTGTGCTGTCACATGGCGGCGTTCACTTCATGTGGATCAAACACAGCAACCTATATTGTATCCTTTTTTAAATGTTGCTGCCATCTGCATATTTGGGGTCATAAAGAAATAATGAAACAGATATTCAGCTTAAATACTTTCAGCAATAAAAACTCCTTGACCTGAAATCTGTACAGTGGTGGCCACTACAAACAAGAACTCCAACGCCTCACTTGTGTACTCATTTCTATACAAGCTAGTGGAGGTGAGTCAAAAATGAAGACTTATCATTAAAGTGTTCTTTTTAATGTTGTTGTACATCTTCTAAGGATCAACTTGTATTGTGTATAGAAGCAGTAGAAGATGGAATTCAAAAATTATTAAGTAATAATCAAAAATGACTTGCAGACACCACAGATAAGCCTGGTAAGTCTGTTATATGTACTCACCAGGTGTTCACAGAATACTTCAAGGAACTAGAGGAGGAGAGCATTCAGGACAACTTTGTGGTTGTCTATGAACTGCTGGATGAGCTGATGGATTTTGGATTTCCTCAGACTACTGACAGCAAGATTTTACAGGAGTGAGACTTCACAAGATACACTCAGAAACACATGCAAAAATGGGAATATGTATATTTGATATTTGGTGTTGAATCACAGCAGAGTGTCTCTTATCATCTCATCTTTTCAGATACATCACTCAGGAAGGTACCAAGCTCGAGGTGGCAAAGTCCAAGGTACCGACCACTGTCACCAACGCTGTATCCTGGAGGTCAGAGGGGATTAAATACAAGAAGAATGAGGTCTTTATCGATGTCATCGAGTCCATTAATGTACTGGTAAGATGGGCTACAGGGCTAATGTTTTGTATTAGTCACTCATAACTGAAGGCAACATTTAGAAACAAATCAACGTTGCTTATAAAACTGGACATGTGTATCACTTGGCTACTGCTTTTTCATAATCCCTGGAAAAATTCCTCACAGAAATTTGATGGTTCATTTGAGCAGTCACTAGATTGTCAAATGTATCCTGAAGTCTTTTTCATTTTATGGAAAACTGTATTACCTGTCCTAATAATATGTTTGCCATTTTTAAAGCTATTTTGTAACACTGAACAGATCATAGCAGAGCAATTACCGCATGAATGTTCTGTACAGTAAGCAAATGTTCAAGTGAAGTTTAGGCGTGTAATGTTTTCATTTGTTGGCTGTTGGTATCATTGTTTATTGCTTTTGCTTTACTCAGTCCATTTACATGAACTGTCTGTAGCAGTGGCAGTGGTGGAGGTACTGTAGTATTGTCTTTATGTAACAATACAAGAAGATGAAGTAGCCTTTTTCTGTGCCTATTATTTTATTGAACTGACTGGATAAATCAGATTTGAATGTTTTGTTCAGTCAAAAGCTGCTTAAGATTGATTAATTTCTGTGATTTGTTGGCCAGGTGAATGCCAATGGCAGTGTGATGAGCAGTGACATCGTGGGCAGCATCAAGCTGAAAACCATGCTCTCTGGGATGCCTGAACTGCGGCTGGGCCTAAACGATCGTGTGCTTTTTGCCCTCACTGGACGTGCGTGGACAGCCTTCACCCTCCAACCACATGCATCTGTCACATGTAGCTCATTTATCTGCTTTTGACTGAAAATACTGTGTTGTGTTAAGGTGACAAGGGAAAGACAGTCGTAATGGAGGATGTGAAGTTCCACCAGTGTGTCCGTCTCTCACGCTTTGAGAGCGATCGAACAATCTCCTTCATTCCTCCAGACGGGGAGTCTGAACTCATGTCCTACCGCATCAACACCCATGTGAGTCCAATTCAGTACCTTGTATTGACACTAAACTGTTTGCATTTCTCACTTAAACCATTTGTGTTGTGTATGGCTCACACATGGCATTCACCCTTTGTAGATAGATTTAAATAATTGTAGAGCATGTAGGGATGTCTATGTGCCAAAGTAACAACTGTACTGGTGCAAATCTAAAAGCCTTTCACAGCATAAAAGGTGATGCATGTAAACAAATTACCTAAATTTACATGTTTGCTGAATTTTATTTATATGTAGCTCAAGAATAAATGTAAGAAATAATAATTTGTATGATGACATCCTATATTCTTCTCTTACAGGTGAAGCCTTTGATATGGATTGAATCAGTTATTGAGAAATTCTCTCACAGTAGAGTTGAAATCATGGTTAAGGTACTGGCAAACTGCATGATTCACTTTATTGGCAAAAAAATTCTTAGACCTTTCATGAATATTTTGTGTCGCTAAAGATGTATGCTTTGAAAAATACCAGAAGAAGCCAAAAAGCTTGAAAAACAAAACAATTAAAGCAAAATTTATTTCTTTTACTGATGGTCTGAAACCTGTACCTCTATTTGTTGTCCACTTTTTATATGCTGTCATTAACTTTCTTTTTACAAGAGCAAGTGAGAGGCTTTCAAAAAATATCCTGTTATATTGTGTTGTGTTTTTAGGCAAAGGGACAATTTAAAAAACAGTCTGTTGCAAATAATGTGGAGGTGAGGGTCCCTGTCCCCAGTGATGCAGACTCACCAAAGTTCAAAACCAGTACAGGCAATGCAAAATATGTCCCTGAGAAAAACCTGGTGGTGTGGACCATCAAGTCTTTTCCTGTAAGATATTCACATTTACATTAATCTCAAATTATATTACTTTCTTTAAAATATAGTGCATGGTGGTTTTACATTCTGATGTAAGCCTGACATACATTTTTTGTTATCTTTCTATTTATTTGTCTGTTTAATCCATTTGTCTGTATGTGTATCCATCCACCCGTCCATCCAGGGAGGTAAAGAGTTTCTAATGAGAGCTCATTTTGGTCTGCCAAGTGTGGAGAATGATGAGGCTGAAGGCAAACCTCCCATTACTGTCAAATTTGAAATCCCATACTTCACAGTTTCAGGAATACAGGTGTGTGTGCATACAGGTCTGAATGTTTATGCTGAATTTAATGTCAAACACACAAAAAATGTAGCCTGTGGCAGTATGAATCAAGTTCTGAGAGGAGAGAATTTTTCTTTTTTTTCGGATTTCTAATCTGTCTAAGCTTGCTATGGCATATTTACTACGCTACTGGACAACCATAAAACTCTGAACATAACCTGACAGGATCACTGCTTTGCATAGGGTGTCTACATTTTACAGCCGATAGATAGTCATGTCTGGTCCTGTAAGAGCTAATGTTGTGTACTCACTCTGGCAAGCTATAATTAATTGCAATATGTGATGCATATTAATGTTTCTTGCCTTAACATGTAAACTCACCCTGCCTCACTTGGTCTTTTCCACCAGGTGCGATATATGAAGATAATTGAAAAAAGTGGTTACCAGGCCTTGCCGTGGGTCCGGTACATCACACAGAGTGGAGGTATGTTTGCACTAGACTTTCTATACCGTGGCATACTGTTTTTAGAACATTCTGTACTGTTTATGCAAATTGACAGATACCTAAAAATGCAGAACTTGAATCACATTTAACTTCTTAAATTGTGTTCTTCCATTTGTTTTCTTTTAATTTAGACTACCAGCTGAGGACCAATGTGTAAAGCCTAAGGGATTCCTGAATATTCTTCACTTCCAGCACCTCTAGAGGAGCATTAATGATCACTTTAACTTGACTGAGAGAATGCCTTTAAATTTCATCTGTTCTAATATCAATGATCTTGTTTTATGAAATTTGTGTGCAACTTCGTTTTGATGTTTCTGTTGTTGGACAACTGTAAATTATTTAACTGATTAATGAAATTTTTCCCTAAAAACAACCTGTCATTAGTATTTGACATTTTGTTGTGCCTGTTTGTTAATGAGTTTGCAACGTCGTTTAAGGGCAGATTTGTCTTCCTATTGTAGCAATGCATTGTGCAATCACAGTCACTAAATTCCGCCTAAAATTAAAATCTTACACCCGCCTTTTTTCCACACTTGCTCCTGGAGAAAAACAACCAAAGGTCAGAAATGTGAATGAACTGCCTTTGAAGACATCAACGTATACTAATCGCCCGCTTTCTTCGCCGCCGGCTCTGATTGGCCGGCTGTCGCTGTTACCACAGTGATAGTGTAGTAACTGAGTTGTAACCCTGCCTCTTTTACCATATATGGGGGAGCAACACCCTCTAGGCGAGTTTTGATTGGTCAGCGTATGTTCTCTCCAATGTTTGTAAATTGTAGTTTGGAGACACCGCTGTGTAGATCTCAGCGCGCAAATGCATTTTCCAATGTTGATAAACTTTCCTTGTTTGGAATTTATTTAAAAATTACTGGTCTCTTAGAAATAGCGGGATATTAAATCTTGACGACGTTGTGGCTCTCAAGGAACCAAACACGGTAACGTATGCTTTAAAGCGCTATAGTTTGTTCTCATTTTAATGTTAGCGGTTAGCCAGGATGCTAATTGTTTGTTCGTTTGACTCGACATATTCCCGTTTCTATCGGTAGAACAACTGTTCTCTCACAGCTTTGTTTTACGATATGTTAAAACGACGTGATATAACATTACGCTAGCACAATCGAATAACATGGCGTCAACGGGGAACTGAAGCTTACGTTAGCCGGATGCTGTAGTAGCTAGCTGTAGCCTGAGTCAACCTTCCTGAATCCTGAATTTACCTCTTTGATGTTTATTATTCTGTTCCTGCCATCACACAAGGAATCCGTGAGTTAGTTCCGTTTTAAAAGTTGTTGTACAACCCCTGAACAGGCAGAAAGAGAGCCTATAATGGTCCTTAGTCAGATGGATGCCGGCAAAGCTTTGACGGCGGCAGCAGCCAAAGGGAATACGAGCGAGGTGCAGAGGATCCTGGAGGAATGCAGAGTGCATCCTGATACCCGGAATGAATTTGGCAGGACTGCGCTGCAGGTGAGGACAAATTCCCAGATATGTTAAAGCATGATCATATTTAAGGCATCAACTGCAATCAGTATTGTAGAAATACTTTAATCCAGGTGGTTTCTCGGTTACGGACTCGTCTCCTCTCATGTTGACCTAACAGTTCAAATGTCCGCCTTAAATTTCTCTCTCGAACAAGTTAACGTTACTTGTTATAAATATTTTATTGAACTACGGGTTCAGGAGAAGTCTGTTTTCTATTGTTAGAAACGAGTGGCACCCAAACCAAAGTACCAAAGAATGTAAACCCCTCAAATATGGGTATATTCAATAAATTTACCTGATAGAAATTAATACAAGGATATACACTCATTTCACGAGTTTTACTTTCAATAATGAATGCAAAAGCTGTCAGTTTTACCTTGAGTTTTTTGTTGTAGCTGTTAAGATAAAGAGCTCGTTGTAGTCCTTGTTGTGCTGTCAGGTTGTATTGCCATACTAAGAGCTTTTTCATTCATTTTGTACGCCCTATTATTTATCCAATTGAGGGTAGACTTAATGTGAAAGATGATTTAACAGTGTTTTGTCCATCAACAAATCGGTAGCTAATATTTAAAATGTCAACCGATAGTCATTAAAATATCATCATAAAGTGGCATTGTCTAATTGCTTGTTTTGTCCAACCAGTGGTCCAAAACCCAAAGAGAAAAGACTCAACTCTGACATTTGAAAAGTTTTAACTTTGACCAACAATTTACTTTGACCTCCAATAAATTATACTCATTGCTGCTAATAAATTTTTCTGTCAGTTAACTTAATCAACTATTCGATTATTCAACTAATTGTTTCAGCTTCACTAAACTGAGACACATCTACAGTAAAATAGTAAGGATAAATCAGCTTCTAGCATTATTGCCCTTAACCCTTTAGCTACTGTGGTGTTTAACTGCATTTGTTTCACTTTGGTGTGATAAACTGACAGCAAGTTGTGTAAACAGATTTGTATGCTCTCAGTAACACTAAAAACTCTTGCTTTTAAATTCTTCACCAGGTCCCAATTTACAGATTTTACTGAGAGCAACTTTCAGGACTAAAATAATAACCAAATATTTGAGTAGTGGTCCTTGACATGAAGATGTTTAAAATAAACAGTCTTTGATGAATTCCCATTTATACATGGGTGTAGAATTTACTTTGCTTCTCTTTTTTCCTTACAGGTGATGATGATGGGGAACTCCAAGATTGCCAGTTTGCTTTTGGAAAAAGGTGCAGACCCCAACATGCAGGATAAACATGGAATAGCGCCTGTGCATGATGCAGCCCGTACAGGATTCCTTGGAACGCTTCAGGTTCTGGTGGAGTATGGAGCTTCCGTAAACATCCCTGACCAGAGTGGCGCGTTGCCCATCCACATTGCCATCCGGGAGGGCCATCGGGATGTTGTGGAGTTCCTGGCACCGCAGTCTGACCTGAAGCACGCCAACATCAGCGGTCAGACAGCGATAGACGTGGCCCGAGCTTCGTGTGTGCCTGATATGATTGACTTGCTTTTCGCTCACATTCATAGTTAGTCAAAAGTCTGGGTGCTGGGTGCCTTCTGGTTAACCTCAACCTAACTTTTTGTTTGTTTTTCATTTTGGCTTCAAACCTGGTGACTTGAATTCATTGCTGTGTAAAGGATTAATTTTGTTAATAGTGGCTCAGCATTAATATATGTCACAGGACATATTGTCTTGGCAGCTTATTTTCAGTGGATGGTGTCTACACACAGTAGACACCCCTTTTGCACAGTGCAATTTAGGCACCTTATATATCCTTTTTTCCCTATTAATTGGGAGTGCACATTTGTTGATAGTTTCCCCATTGTTTTTTTAATTATTGCATTATTTACATTGTGTAAGAATGGTAACAGTTTAATGTGTTTTTAAAAATTCGTGAAAAACTTGATGTGGTGCACCCTGATTGCTTTTCATAGTTTTGTTTCTCTAATTAGGTGTACTTAGACTTTGAATTTACTCTTATTTATTGTTGGAATCGTCAGAATATTCCTGTGACTTTGTAAATAGCACATTTATTGTGATTTGTTTAAATGTTATTTATATAAATACTTTTAAAACAAAAGTGAAATCATTCACTTTAATATTTGAAGAAGAAAGCACAAAATAAAGTGTTGAACTTACAGATTTTGAGTCTCAGTTTTCATTTTAAACAGTGTACCATATAGCCACTATATAGAAGCTCTACAGATAAACTAACTTCTGGAACTAAGCTACAATTAAAATCACTGGGCTGATGTCTATTTTTATTGGCTTTAGGAGCTTTTAATAACAATATGATTAATATAAGGATACATATGTTTTAAGGGGATATTTATTTAATTTTGTTTTACATGATCAGTATGTCAGGAGGCTAAAATGAGTGAAATAGTCTTTTTATTTATTTTGTCCTGTTTGGCTTTGGCTTGGTTCGCTACATTGGGCCGGTACATGAGGGAGTCACAATGTAAAAGAGATTACAAAACACCTGTTTTATTTTTTGATTGACTTTCAGTTCTCTTAAACTGAACTTTTTTATCAAATACCGGAAAGTTTAGCACTGTCTTATGAGAGTTACTTGACTTAAGCTAATGAGATAATTTTTCAAATTTTGATGTTTTAAAAATATTTTTCAGTAATAAAAGCCCAAATAACAGCCCAAAAAACACAAAAGCGCATTAATTAGATTATCCATGACAGTTTTGGTTTCTTAACATTAAGTTTTAGCTGAAGGAGCTATTGTAAAATCACATCAATAACATTTTTCTTCACATCCATAACAATCTGATGTAGTCTGCTTCAATAGACACAACAGTGCAATCCGTACTATGCTATATGCATCTTCAAGTGCTGAAGTATCAGCACTTCCTCAAGGTGATTCATCAAGGGCATTCATAATAACTCCACACTGGAATGCACTGTGCAGTGGAAACCCTCTCAAAGGTCACACAGATAGCTCGATGCAGCTCGAACTGAAAGAGAGCCCTGTTTTGTTGAGCCTTGTAGGTAACTGTGGCACAGTTTGCTGATGTTTGTGCTCAGGGCTCTTATATTACAATGGGTATTTTGTTTGCTTTTGTGCTACGGGCCAAGTGCAGCAGCAGAGAAAGGAGATACAGTTAAACCACTGTTAGTGGACCGTTGTGTGCAGAGACTCATGATGTCACAGATAGATGACATATGTTACTGCACTGTATACATGTGCTTCATGTGCATTTTTCAAAATGTTGGCACGTTTTCTTAAACATTTCATTCATTTTTCTAAACTGTTTCAAGTGCAGAATTTGCAGAAAGAGAAATCACAGAATTTTTAATTGAGATTGATTTTCTGATAGATAATCCATTTCCTTTACCACTACAACCTGAATTTTAAAGAACAACATTGTTCATTTTACCACTCCAATTATTTTATAGTTATATTTACTAGATAGTCTCAACTTTTGATGATGACTTTACACACAAACTAATTATTATTTTGTTAAGCACAAAGTACTCTGCAAAATGTTAAGTATTCAAACTGGCTCCACCTGAACTATCAACTGCATTAAAAATGCTTCTTATACATACATAACTTAATAGTAAAAATTAAAAAAAACATATGAGTACTTTATGTTATACTTTGTGTACATTTTACTAATTGTAATTCTATGCTTTCCCTCTACTGTTTTTATGCAGAAACTTTATTTCTGCCACCACTGGATTTCATAGCCTGCAGATGCATTTGCACATTGTTTTTACCTGCTCGTCTCAGGTTGAAACAGATAGACACATGGGGCATTCACAGTCCAGCCACAGAATTTGACCTCTGGGTTTTGCACAACTCTCATGGAGTAGTCTAAAGTTGAAAAGCCTTCCTCAAAAGTACTTCAGCTATAGTTGTTGACGAGAAAAAAAAAATCATTTCCTTTCCCACCCATATTTTCACAGCTTGTCTTGAGTTTTGAAATGTTCCAGTCAGAAGTCCCTCTTTTGTGCAGCCACTCCCTTGTGTAATAAGGACACACAACCACGACTCATATTTACACACATGTTCACGCCCAAATAACTAAATCAGTCACAAAATTGTTGTGAACATGGTAGTGTAAAATGCAGCTTCAGATAGACCTGCCTCAGCCACTAGGTAGAGCTCCCTGGCTTGACTGAACCCAAGTGTGGGTGTGCTGCTGGATGTGCAAATAGTCCTTGTGCTGTTAAAGCACTGTTGTGGTTTGTTTGTTCTGCAGCTTGGGAGATATAGTTGCACTGACAACTTAACAAGAGGTAGCAGGAGAAGACAAGAAAAACCAGTATTAGCCAAATCCCTTGCTCATGTGGTCCAGCAAACACAGGCTGATGACGACAACACTGAGGGAAAACAAGGTATGAGACAAATTTTCTTATAGTAAACTATTGTTCTTGGTAGAGACAATATGAAAATATAATAAAAGTTCACCACCTCTCTTTGAGAAGTGAGAAAGAAATGGGAGTTGACATGCAACAAGAACTACAAACTGGAGTCAAACTCATGAATGTCGCTTGATCGGCCTCTTGACCCCTTTTCCACGTCCTCACACCTCGCTCTTACAGCTGCATCAGGTGTGAAAAATTAACTGGCGACTATTTTGAATAACAATCCAACATAATTTTTTAAACAAAAATGCTAAACATTTGTTGGTTTCAGGTCAACAAATTTGAGAAAGTTCAGGTTACTCTTTCCTACATTCCAGTAAAATGTATTATTTTTTTTTATTTGGACTGTTCGTCAAACTAAAGACACTTAAAAACATCACCTTTGGCTCTACAACATTTTAACAGGACTTTTTAAATCTTTCTTTTGTGTTGCCTAGATTAGTCAGTTAAAGATAATCTGCAGTTACTCTACTGAGTAGTAAAATGATAAGTTAGTTGCCCTATTTACTCTCCATCATGATTGGAAATGACATGTTTAGGGGTAAATAATATAGTGTAAACATTACATTTTTTGTTAGTTTTTCTGCTCAAAAAAGCTGTTAGTCATTGGAATTGTTTCTCCAGTCCATACTGGCTGAGGTGATACTTCTCTAAAATAACTAAACTGTGAAAAAATATTAATATGTAGTTATTTTATCTTATTTATATGGCGAGTTCAGAGTCAAGTAAAACAACAGATCTATTGGCAACCTCTTTCACATTGACCGACAGAATGCCAAGACTATCATACTTATTATCTGAGCCATCAGGGACAAGGGGACTCACAGGAGATTGTGGGAAAACCTGCACAAGGACTGGAAGAACATGCATACTCTACTCCAAAAGCCCATGTCAGGAATCAAACCCAGGACCATCTGCTGTGAGGTGACAGTGCTAACCAGTGAACCACTATGCTGGTGGCTCATATTAACTATTTACACCTCGACCCAACAACCTGCAGGAATTTATCCTGAACTTTGGAAAAACAGAAAGTCACAGGGAAGGAGAAAGCTTTACAATCTGATTTTCCTATTCAAACGCGAATGCTGCATTCATACAACCAAACCTGAGGGCACACCCAACAGGTATCAGTCTGCAGCAGTTACAGCATTTCAGACTAAAGTCAACACACAACCTCTAGTTAAGATATGACCCCTAACAACTTCAAACATTTCTAGCAGAGCATGGTAGTGAAAAATGCTAGCTGAGCTTTAGTACCAATGATGTTTTGTTTTACGCTGGTGACACACTTCACTGCCAACTTCAGAGAGGAAAAAAGAAAGGGAAAAGGTTGACAAAACATTATCCTATTCAACATACAATTTCTACCATGTGTCTTCTTTCTCTGTTTTTTTATCTTTCGCTCTATGCTTTATAAAAGAGCTTTTCTAACTTGGTGGTAGCTTCCTCGGTGGTATTTGGCAGAATATGCAGGTCACTGTGTGTTTCAGCATTAGTGAGGTATGTCCGTAACGTGTAGCCATGCAAGCCAGGACACGACTGTGCAGCAGTTTAGGCTGTCTAAGTTTGAGACAAAACACACCCCTGCACAGCACAGAGGGAACACTGGGGGGAAGACAGAAATATTTCAGAGAGAAAGACATGTATTTGTTTGTATGAGAAACTGATCAGAGGAATTTCCACGTCAAATGTTTTCACTTTACATTGACTGCATCTTTCATTCTAGGATAAACGTGCAACTTCACTCATACTAACCCTAACAACCGATTCTTGAGTCATAACTCTCTTGTTTTATTATGTTTAAATTGTAGACTATGATGTGCATGTACATGTGTGATTCAATAAAGATCATATATTAAAGTGATTTCCCATCTTGTTGTTCAAATTCTATGCGCTTAAAGGTGCCATGTGTGAGAACTGGCACCCTGAGGAATTTATACCCCTAACAAATGGGGGGGGCAGCATATCACCAAAGTAACTCATTACAGCCGCTAACTGTAGCTATTGTTAGCCAGATGTGCCACATGCAGGTCTAACAAAACAAGGTTGAACTGGGACCCTAATTAGCCGATTTGAACAGTTTGAACATATGTAATACAGCAGCAAGGAGATTAGAGCTGTTCTGACTCTGACTTTAGGGGTGACAAAAATGGTAGGTTAAGGCATTGACCTCTGAGGACCTGAGCTTTATTAGCCTCTTAAGGTATGGAGGGGTAATACAACGGACCAGAGTTTGCTAGTTAGCTAAACTGTTACTTTTCACATCATGCTAACTATTTTAGTTACTTTTTGAAAGTTTTAAAATACAAGGTTTACAAGTTCCATATTTAAGAGTTTTGTCTTGAAAACAAATTCTGTTTGCCCCCACACTGTACAATAAAGTTCAGTTGTGCAAAACGATATTAAGAAATAAAGAATAGAGGTAAAATAAAAATTATAAGTAAATGTATCATTCATATCATTAATCACCACGACATCACTACACTCAACAGGTCTTTTAAAGAGAACAGCTTTCTGTGTAAATGATTATTAATCATGTTGTACCCAAGCCCATGTACAATGTCAGTCTTTTCCTCATCTGACTGAATATGTAAACAAAGAGATGAATACCTTTTATTCTGCTACTGAAAGGCATTCGCTCCCTCCACTTCATAAGTGGAAGCAACATGAGCCACTGTGCTGTAGGGAACACTTCTTCATGCTGTAAAAACCTGTCTAACAGGATACAGCACAGTTGAAAACCCCTCGATTTGCTCGCCTAAAAACTCAGCAAGACATGAGACTGAGCAGAAAAGCTGATGCTACATTTCTGAAGGCCAAGCCTTGTTTTATCTGTTTAACTGACTTTGAGTTTATATTTTTTCTTGTTTAAACTTAAATTAAATTTTGATTGAAACTAGTAAAAACAGGTACATAAGAACTATATTTTGGAAAAAAGCAGAAACTTTGTAAAAAATTTATTTAAAAAAAGGCATTATTAAGAAAAGGCAAAGACACATTTTTAAAAATGTGCAAGTTTCTCACTCAGATCTAAGCACACATTAACTGCTAACTATAAATAAAATTGTTTAATGTTAGGTCATACTTTTGTCGTCAGTTATGCTTTCTTTTATTTTTCTCTGTTTATGTGTAAAATCCCACTCGGTGGAATCAATTAATATTTTGTTAATGTTCAGTTTTCTCCATGCAAATCATTCAACCATCAACCAACAAACCATACTAGAAAATGTCGAGTCACTGATGGACATCATCTCTAGAGACTCAGCTATTAGTCAACCTGCTTCGTACATCTGTTGGCAGCAGATCCAGCAGGTTGTCCTCTACTGTCAGTCCACTAACAGTCAACAGGGGACAGTCCCCAATCTCCACAGGCAGGGACTCCAGACGGTTCCCTTTAATCTCCAGCCGAACCAGCTGAGCCAGGTTGGCCACTCTGGAGCTAAGAGATGGCAGGCAGTTGTTTCCAAGAATCAATGACTTGAGCCTTTTACAGGAGAACAGCTCCTCTGGTAGCGTCTCTAAAGAGTTGAAAGCAGCAGAGAAGAACTGCAGGCCCTGCAGGATTCCCACCTCAGAGGGAAGAGAGGTGAGCTGGTTGTGGGAAACATCGAGGTGCCTGAGTTTGGTGCAATAAAACAGTCGAGAAGGAAGTTTTCGTAGCTTGTTCCAGCTTATATCCAATGTCTCCAGGGAGTGCAGCTTACTGATATGATCAGGGATGTAGGTGATTTTGTTGTGCCACAGTCGGAGTGTCACCAAGCGCTTGCAGTGCTGTAAGCTCATGATCTCCTCCACAGTGGTAAGTTTGTTATCCTTGAGGTCCAACTCCTGCAGATTGTTCAGACTGAAGACAGCACTTGGGATGCGCTCCAATTCACAGCCCACTAACTCCAAGGACACTAAGTTGGTTAACTTCTTTAGGCTGCTAAAAGCTTGGAGCTTGACACCTTCATTATATATGCACAACCGCTGCAGCTGCAATGTAGCATCTACTACACTAGGTGGGATTTTAGTGAGGTTAGAGTGAAGAGTGAGGACTCTCAGAGCTCTTAGCTCTCTGAGGGAGTCCAGAGTGGCACCTCTGGACACCTCATTGGTCAAGGGACCATTCAGATATAACTCCTCCAGGCCATGCAGGGTGTACATCCACACTGGTACCTCCTCTAAACTTTCAAAAGCTAAACGTAGAACCTTCAAATTTGCCTTAAGGTGGTTCAGGGCAGGCAGCTGGAGCTTTGTAGGGCAGTAGATCAGTGATAACTCTTGAAGAGAGCTCAGCTTTGCCACACTAGCTGGGATGGTAACATTTTTAACTTGGTCCAGTTTGAGTGATTCCACTTCAGTAATCTCAAAGACTGTGTCAGGGAGCCCTGGCAACATTAAAAGGTGGAGCTCCAACCGGTTGCTGGTGTTCCTGGCCAGACGGGCACGCAACTTTTTGGCAGTCCACTCATAGTTGAGGTTGAGTTGATACAGGTGGCTTTCACTGACCTCAGAGAGAAAGACGGCAAATCTTTTAGGATAAAGAGCATCATATTGGTCCACAAGGTGCAGCAGGAATGCAAAGTCATTTTTCACATCAGGTATGTCATTAATACCTGTCTCCAGTCTCACTTGCTCAAAGGAATACTCCTTTAGAGGTCTGTGAAACAGCCAGTAGAGGCTGTAGATGCACAGAAGTCCATACACTCCCACAAAGCAAATATAGCAGTAGGCAAGCTTGGAGAAAAGGTGGGCTTTGTTGTGGTTACAACAATAGATATCAAAACCAGTCAGCTCAGGAGGAACATAACAGCGCACTACTATCTCAATGTTTGGTACCAGCACTGCACTGTAAATAATGACTAAAAGGAACTTAAAAACTTTTAGTGAAGTTTGCAGCACATACATGAGATACAAAAGGTCTGCTTCCTCAACATGAGTTCTCAATTTCTTGACCTTTTCAAACAAAGCTTTGGCCTGCTCTCCTTCCTTCTTATCCAAGACGGAGAGGGTCGACTGAGGCTCTAGAACTTTCTTCTCTGGATTTGACTTGACGGAAGCAGAGCGAAGAAGACCAGTAGTCTCCTCATCATCTGATCGTGGATCTGCAGGATCTTTTGACACAGTGTTTCTCCTCCAGCTAACCAGTTTCTCTTCTCCTCTTTCCTCAGATACCTCACTCAGGGCCCTCGTAGTCCAGGGCGAATCAAAGCACTTCCCAAGGATTGTAACAAAGAGGTCAATTTTAGAAGACGTCCCAGGGAACTTGAACCAGAAGCTGCTCACTACCATGAAGATCATAGTGTGTATCACAACAAGGTATGGGAAGAACTTAGCATACCAGTGGACAAACCTCTCATAGCAGTAGTGGTTGACAAAAACATACTGGTGGATGTCCAGGCCGTTCTTGCGGCCAAACACCTCTAGGATGACAGGGTTTGCTGGTATGACCAGCGTGTGCAATGTTTCATTCTCCCTGTAGTTCCTGATGTGGCTGCAGTCGATAGCTTGAGGCGTTGGGCTGGTGAAGTGGCTGGGCAGGCAAGCAATCTTGTCTTGGGTGAGCTGCAGAAAAAATATGAATGATTGAATGGCAAGACAAGATTTTTTTGTATTCATTATCTCTAAAAAAAGGAAGGAAGGCTAAGGAAACAGTTTCTCATCAAATTCAAGTAAAGGTAGAAGTAAAACAAAGTAATGGATGTTTGTATATTTAAAATGCCATAAACATTATTAAATGTGTCATACAACATGATAAACGGATGAAAAAGCCTTGTTGCAGGGCATGAGGAGACACTGAATGGTCAAATAAGTCTAAAAGTTATGATGCAGTCTTCACAGTCACAAGATCTCATTCTCATATTTTTGAGTGCTTTTGGCCTCAAAAGTTTCATCAAAACAACAGTTGAGGGAATATCTTTAAAAAGAAAGGTGGTCAATAGAGGGTCTTTTTTCAAACTCAATTTTTTCTTTTGTCTTTAGTTTGCTCTTCACCTTAAGAAATGCTTTTCTAATACTGGTACCAGAAAACAGTGCATTTTCAGCAGCAGACTTATACACATTTGCTATGCATTAGTTCTCACAATAGTGGGCTAATCGAAAGGGATTGACTACAGATAAATTTAAATGCCTTTATTATTTTTTTATGTATATATTAGAAATATGCTAAGTATAATTTTTGGTAAAAATAAATGCAGAGGACTAAGATATGAGTCTTTTGTGACTTCTCAGTAGGATCAATCTTCTGTTTTGTCTTTGGTCTTTAGTAAAAGATATGATTGGCAATAGGAAAAAATACAGCACATCACCATTTATCACCATTTAACCACTTAATCCAATTTCCCATACATTCATCTATATTTGCTCTGTGGTATAAAGTTTAAGACATCTTAATAGAATATTTTATTTGAATCAACAACCACTCAATCATCAATCAACAACCGCTCTTACTTATCAGGCGTGACGGTCACTAAGACTTTAATAAATTCTAATAAATTCTATTTCTAAAACACTGACCGATTTTTGGTTGCCTCCAACCATATGTGAGTGTTTTTTGTAACATTCATATAAGCAAGATATAAACTTTTGATCCATTGCATCTTATCGTGCCTTCAGATGGAGCAGTGGTTTGGACAGACACCTCAGAGCCCAATTTCCTGGTCTTCCTTTTAAACGTTTCCATTCTGCTGTTTTTCAGTTGTTATGTCTCTCTGGTTGAAGCTACACCACTAAGTTAAACTGGCTGTTTTTACCTTTGTTCTTTCATAAACAACATAGACACTTTTCTCACTGTCTAAAGAGAGTTAAGACACAATTTATAAGCAGCAGAACTTATAGGTAACAATCACTGATTACATATTAATTCCTGTACTTTTCTTCTGTGCTATTTTAAAATGACACAGAAATGATATTTAGGTGCTCAGAGACACATTAAGCAGCAAGTTAGCGATCTAATCTGCAGTAAGTGGGTCAGGAGGGACAAGTTAGTTCAGCAGTTACACTGTCTTTGTTTTTGACTTGGAGGTCAGATAACGAAGGAACTGTTATGGCATAATTCTCAAGACAGAAAAACATAATATTTCAAGTGTTATTAAATGATACAAATGTTTTATCATCCTCAAGCAGCTTAGGTTAGTAATAATAATGTTTCTAAATCTGTTACCAACCATAGGCTATCATTTACAGATTTAACAGCTTATGGTCACAAACTGGTTGGTTTGTCGGTGCCTCACCTGCAGGGTGCACCCAAAGACTCCAATCATAAGCATAGCAATGCACAGGTACTCTGAGAAAACATCCCACCACGGTTTGAGGACCCGAAACTTTGAGTTCTGCTCTGTGCCAAGGTTTCTGAATTCACCCACAGGGATCATCCTGGCAGCTGCTCCACACTGATGAAAGAGAAGAACGGCTGTGAACACTGAGGCTAAAATAGGCTTTATACAGTGCAGTCTCCGGAGAACATCCTGTCAAAGGTTTTAAAGTTATATGACACAAAAAAGACGCAGTAGTATTTGCAGTGTTTGGTTTCATCGTGCAGACGTTGGCTCGGAGGTATCTATGGCCTTGAATGAATGAACAGCCTCCTCCTTTTGCGTAGGAGGGTTCAAAGTGGATTAACAAGTTAGGCAACATCTGAGAACAATAAAAAGAAGCTACTTCCCTACAGATAAGGGTTGAATCCTTCGGAACTTTTTTTAAGGAAGAAAAAATAAATTCGGGCAAAATGTAATAACTCCTCTATGACCAAATTTAATTTATGATGTGAGTTTTAAGAACAATACGCCAAACAGGCAAACAACTGCAGTAGGCCCGTACAAACCTTTTGTAGAATTTTAATTACTTTTTGAACAGTGCATGTTGTTAATGAATAAAAGAGGCGTTTCAACTCTTCATCAAGAAAGCCGCTGACTTCCATAAATGCGAAATCACACAAACCTTATTTTATGTTGTGAATAAAACTGCCGTCCTTCAACTTTTATCCAATCAAAATAATTATAGTTTTTCCCTAAAGTGTCTGCATATACAGAGGAGTCAAAATGTGTCGCATTAAGCTCTAAACAGGTGAGTTTCACTTACCTGCGTCCGAGGAGGAATCACTTGTGCCCGGTGGGACTCGGGATCCCTTTTTCATCGTTAAAATCGAGCGCACCGGTGTCAAGTTAAGGAAGAATATTAAAAGACATCCGGATGAGACTTTCAAAATAAAACCATCTCCAACGAACGAGTTTCATACACTTGAGCGCTAACTTTACAAACCATAAACAGATCAATTGTCGGACTAAATAGAACATTATTTTTTATTTCCTCAATCTTTTCTCATTAACCTTGTATGATGCCTGATATAAGCAATGTTGCTCATGTATCTTTATATAATCTTGTTATTCTTAAAGACCTTTAAATAGGAGCATGCGATGTCACTGAGGATCTAAGGTTTGGAGCATCCTGTGTCATTTATGTCATATGGGTGTTGTCAAACTTATGGGAGTAAGTTTATAACATTAACAGACCTGTGGAAAACATTTTACTAAAAGCCTCTATCTGAAATGTATTAACAACTGGGGTCCTATTAAAGCACAGCCTCAATGGCTCACAAAAGCAACATCTTTTTCTTTTCCAACTTAAGTCCTTTCCTTTGCTGAAGACTGCTGTGGTCTTTTTAAGACTGAAAGAGTTATGCCCTGATCCTTTTTCAAAGCCACATAATATGGGAAGTTTTCCTCCTGGATAATATAATAATGGTCTATCTCATCCACCTGCCACATTAGGCAAGGAAATGAGACATGCTGGCAGCGATAATAGGTGGCTGATTACTGGTGCACTTCAAACAGGTTGAGACTTACTCAAAGACAAAACCAAACAAGAGATGTGACTCAGACAAGAAAAATGTGACTTGACCAACTGGCATGTATTGTGAAACCTAAAATTCTAAAACTGACATGTTCATGTTAAATATTATGGTATATTGAGAAGTTTTGATCAGTATAAAAGAGCTTTAGCTCCCTCTTGTGGCCACTGCTGCTTGAAAAACCTGCATAAACGAACCAGATGTTTTGAAAAAGACCAAATGAGGTGAAATGCATCATAGCAAAGCAAATATTCATGTGGTTATGACCCAGATAGAAACAACAAAGGATGTCTACAGATTAGAACAAAACATTTCATGACTCCAGCGGTACAATAAACATATTTTTACTTTACAATGTATCATTGTACATGGTACTTTTTGCTGGAAAAAAATGTACAAAGCAGACCTTAAATATTCTAATTTCCATTCCAACTACTGATGGACAGGAAAAAAGTCCCTTTCAAAGTGAAGCAAATTTTTTTACAAACATTAACAGGCATTCCTACTTAGTTACAATGCATGCTAGTAATTCAAAAACACAACACCAGAGTCCAATTCAATACAAAGCTGATGTCAGTTCAGAAGAACGAGAAAACAAAAAGGATTTGAACAAATAAATAAAAAAGTGAGCTCTGAAATTCTGTACAAGACTTCTTAGAATATCAATGTACAAAACATCACTTAAAAACCTTTGTAGCTTAAATTGCTGTTACAAATACACTTCTTTAAGTAAGTTTTTGTCATTAGCATACAATATCTGAACACTAATGCACAAACATAATCACTTCTGTTTTGAGGTCTGGTGGAAGAGGAAACCAAAAAGTCAACTGTGAGGGGAGGTTTTCAATTGTGTCAATGATTAGTGTTTTTATAAAAACACATTCAGTGAGATGTCTGAATCCAAGTTTTTAAATGCTACAGTATTCAATTTTCACTAGACACAGTCAAAACCTGTTTCTTCGTTCTCTTGGCACTCTACATACCAATTATACTGGACCGGACTCTCTGATAGGTTTTCCTTAAGAGGCAACACTTTTTCAAAAATTTCACATTATACAAACCTACCATTGGCTATTAGTGAAAAGACACATTTTGTTACTATGCAGTTACTTTAAGGTCCTGCTTCTTTTGTACCAGCACTTGAATTTAAGACTTTGGGCCTCATGCAAGAAGAACTGGTATGAACAGATTAAGGGAATTTGTGGCAATCTCATTGATTTTCCTAATCTACGAACAAAAGTTGTGGGCGACACACGCCTGTTGTATTTATGTACAGCTATACGCTTGAAAACTAATGATTTTGTGAATGAAACTTGTCCACAAACTGAGTGGAACAAGTGGCATATGAAGCAAATTTTGGTGTGCTGATTAGTAAGTGTGCAGTTAAGAGAGATTTCTAAATCTGATAAGAACAGAAATAAAAACTCAGAATGAAGTAGCAAGAGGTCTAGAATGAAAATACAGAAATATTTCTTGCATGAGGTCCATTGTCATGTATAAGCTTCATCTAGCGGCTGTCTGGGTTCTTTTTTTCAATTTATACATATCACACAGCATCTCCATGACTTTCCATCAGAGCACCTGAACACAATATACTGATGACAGTAATGCCCACAGGCATTGTTAATGGCACTTTTAAATCTACTGCCTATGCTGACAAATGCTACTTTTTTGTTTTGTTTTGTTTTTTTTATGAAATGCGATCATTCGAATGTTTTTCTCCCCTCAGATTAAACTTGAGCCAGAAAATTGTCCTTTTTCAGTACACAGCCCTTTCCTTTCATGGCTCAAACCTGGGAGATGATGGTCCGACTGAGGACTTTGTATATCAGACATGAACATGAACACTGAACTCAAATGATTTTGTTTTGTTAAATTCATATCAAGTGGGAAAATGTGATCTTTAGAATCAGAGAGGCAGCACATGGGGTTTCAGCTCCCCTCTACTCTAATCACTTGTGAGCATCTTTGTCTGATTTGGGAAGACAGAGTGGACTTCTGGGGTGCTCATCTGTGTATGTGCGTGTGTGACAGGGTCTGGCATCGAGTGCCTCATGTGCCTTTACCGAAGGGCCCACTGTGCCGCTGATGGTGTTGAGAGCTAAAACCAGAGTTGGCAGAATGAAAGTTTGGTGACGCAGCACCATTCTCTCTCTCAGACTTCTGACACTGCGGCAGTTCTTTCTGACACGGCTCCATGGTAACGGCCACACCCACGCCACTCCGCCCGGATGTCATGTGTGTCACCTCCGCCCACGTGTCCTTCTCAGGGTCGTAGCATTCCACACTGTCCAGGAAAGTGTTGCCATCGTAACCTCCTGTAAATTTAAAAATTACATTGTGTTCTATAAACAAAGCTTTTTTCCTTCAAAAAACTTCTTCTGTGATGAGGCATTGCACACCTCAAGTATTAAAATCATCAGACTCATGATGGAACATTAAAAGAAGACAAGGTAAAAAACTTTTATATGGCTAGACTGTGTATGCTGTATGGCAGAAATGTGGCCAATTTGTTAAAAGGATAGAAAGAGGTCTCTGTAATGGGACTTTCTGGGTGTTAAATGCTATATGGCAATTTCCTTTATTGTTCCTGATAACATTTGTTGATAAAGTGTTCCAAAGTAGCAGATTACATTACATGGTTATGGTAAAATTAATAAAAATGCAGCTGCTAGAACAAAACTTTGCTCTTATATACTTAAACGTCTGTTTTGAAAGAGAGCATATTTTAACTGAAATTACATGTATTTTAATTACCTGTTCACACTCAGCTCTCAGATGTGTCATTCATTACAGAGTCAACTGTAATGAGTGTTTTGTCAGGCTGAATGTTATTTGGAATGCTAGAAAACTGTGCTCTGCTTTCACTCTAAAAATACTCTGCAACACTCAACAGGAACACTGAAGTTTTTCAGTGTGCCTTGTAGTCCTTTCAGTTTCTTCATTCTTGCTTTTTATTACAGGTTTTGCCAAGTTCAGATGGAACTTAAAATAACAGGCTTGCCAATAAAGTATTTACTTCATTTTAATAAGGACATCTGTATTCCCCAAAAACTTAACAAGAAAACTAAAATGCCTCTGTAAGAATATCCTTCTTAATATTTTAAATAAATGCATAAAGTTAGTTGTTAGTTAGTTACTAACATAAGTAAGTTTACCACGGCCTGAATGTCCAGTGCAAATTTGGTCAATTGTGACTGTGTGCCAGCAGCCTTGTCTGTTAATGAAATCCAGCATGTTTGACAGCAGTATTTACTCTAACTGAGGCATAATTTACAAATTACTGTAGCTTGGTGCTTTTCCCCTCAATATGCAGTGACCAGTTACACGACTACTCACCCATTACATAAATGCGTCCATGTAATGCAGTGACTCCCAGAGCACTGCGTCGGTGCCTCATGGAGGCAGCAAAGCTCCACGTATCAGTTTCCACATCATAGCGCTCCACTGTGTTCAGCTGGTTGGTGCCATCGTAGCCGCCCATCACAAAGATTTGATTCCCAAGTGGGCATACACCTAAAAAGGGTTGAAGGTTGATACATTCAAGTGTGAGATTATTTCAAAATATATCTGAGCTTGTGCAATTCCTGATAAGTTTGAGTCTGACAGAGTCTGTGGTAAAAATGTGGATCTTCGGACCTGCTGATGCAGAAGACAGTAGTCAATTATTAAAATATTTTTTAGTAGAAGATTATCCTGTAAACTGTTTCACTTTGTTTAGGAAAAAAATATTAATTGAGACACTTACATCTATTAAAGACACACTGACACTTTCAAAACTAGAAACTACTGCCTGGTAGCTGTATGCCTCTGGGAACCAGTAGTCTTCCCCAATAGCAAAACAAACAACAATACTGTAAAATAGCAAAATTCTTAAAAGATAAATGCTGCTAGTTGAACCAAAAGACATGTGTTGCAGCGCTTTGCCATTCATCTCAGGGGAGAACAGAGCCATGGCTGTCCATGTCCTTCTTACCAGCTCCGGAGCGCACAGTGTTCATGGGGGCCATGGTCTTCCACTCATCCCTCTCAGGGTTGTAGCATTCACAGGAGCTCAGGCGATTGGCCCCATCGAAGCCCCCAACCGCATAAAGCAGCCTGTTGATCACTGCAACACCCACGCCAATACGCCGTGTCAACATGGGGGCTACCAGCTGCCACTGATCCCTTTCTGGATCATACCTTCAGAACAAGAAAAACACGTTGAGTTGTTTCTCTTTTTTTGTTATTACTTTCTATTTTAAGATTCACTTCTCCAATCTATTGTGATATGGAAGACCGAATATCTTATGTTCTGCCAGACTGTGTCACTTCCTGCCTGGTGAGGGGTTAAGACAAAAGCATGCTTCCTCTGTGATACATGGTGTGCAACTAATAAGTAGGAACCAATAAGCAGGAGTTGTTAGTACACCAACAAGTACGAGAGAACTGAACCCTCGCCTGGTATCCCAGACACAAACATGGCTTTTGTTGGCTGAGATGCACAACCGAACCAGTGTCTTTCTTTGCACAGTTTCATTTGGGGCCAATTTTCTTGGCATCTGTGGCATATCATTTTACCACACAGACAAGTCACATCTTTTTCTGCGTCATCACATGGGCATTTAGGCTGGTCAGGCATGTTCTCTTTTCACAATTACTGTGGTGTGCCTGGTTAATATTTTCTATTTGTTAGTGTTCTCTGTCTGAATCATCTGAGGACCAAAGTTGGAGGTTGGGTAAATCTTCAAAAGTAAATTACATTAATTTACATAATTCAATGTTTTACAGACACGCCCCTGTCTGGGTTTGAGTCATGTCTACATGGCAAGAAATAACCACTTGTTGGTAAGACATTGTTATATTGCATCCCACCCTCTGATTTTTAGAATTCATTAAAATGTATATGTTGATGACTTATTGTCCAAATCAGCTGTCAAGAGTAAGCTGAACAAAACAAAAACATTGTTTTCCAGTTGTGACTTACAAGCTGTGCAAATTAGTTTTTTGAAATTGTACAAGTGGTGCTGAAAGGATGGATTTGTTTATGGAAAAAAATTGAAAATTTAGCTATTCATTTTTTATCATTACATAATTCACTGTTGAGTTTTAATTTTTTTTTAAAAGTTTCCGTGCAGATCAAAGCTTCCTCATTGTAGCTTAGAGTAAACAATAAACACTGGAACAAAAAACCAGTTAAGCCACTTTCCAGGAAGTCCCTAGATTCCCGCTCTTGGGACATTCATTGACTGCAGGAAATGTACAAGAGCATAAGCCAGACGTTAGTCACATATCTTATCGCTGTTTTATTGCTGAATCAATACACTAAGTGAAACCAGAGAACAAAGACGTATTGATGATCAAATAAATATACATTTAAAAGGCTTTTAAAACAACTTTGCACAAATCAAAATTAAACCTGTATCACACTGACTGCACTTGCACCTGTTGCTAGTTAAAGGATAAAGTTGTCCTTTTATATTTAATACTATCAACAATAAATAAGTCTTTTACTACACTAACTGCACCTGTCAGCACAATAAGTTAAGCACTGACTCTGGTCACTTCAGGAGGTTTTAAATAATAATAATTTACACCAACCCCAGCCTATTGCATTAAAGATCTATTCACTTACCTTTCAACGCTATTGTGATGAATGCACCCATGAGATCCGCCAACTGCGTATATCATTCCATCAATGACACCAACTCCAATACGGTTCCTGGGTACGCTCATTGGTGCACAAGGCAGCCAGCAATTGTTCATGGGATTGTAGCAGTCCAATGCATTTGAGTCCATGTTGCCATCGGGTGCATTATTTCTTCCACCAACAGCATAGAAAAGCCCGCTGATCACACAGGCTGCGAGGCCACTGCGGGGTACCTGCAGGTCAGCTAGCCTCAACCAGGATCCTGTGCAGGGATTATACGCCTCCAGGTAGCTGAGAGACTGACGGAAATAACCCCCTGCTGTGTAGATGAGCTGCGGCACCTTTGGTGTTCTGCAAGAAATAACTTTGGTGGGTTTGTGGAGGGTGAGGTCCTGGAAGATCTGGGCCAGGTAGTCTTTACACTGGGGGTCCCAGTCCAGAGACTGAAGCTGGGCTTGCAGGAAGTTGGGAGTGAGGGAATGGCAGCGGACAGCCTGGAGCAAGGCTTGGACATACGGCCGCCGGTTCTCCCGGTCATAGCGCACCCAAGCCACACACGCCTGGAAGACTTCGGACTCACAGCGCACATTGAGCTCATCCCGGCTGATGAGGGTGACTAGCTGGCAATGGGACAAATTAAAGAACTCCTCCTGGGTTGCCACCTAGGGACAAGAGTGGAGACCGAAACTTTTATATACTTCTTATAATATAAATGATAGAATACAAAGATGTAATCCAAAGAAATGCATACTCCTTTAACAATTTAACTATCCACCAGTTGGTGTGTAAAATATCAGAAACTTGTGAAAAAGCTTATCAGATTCTTTACACCCACACCTCAAAAATACTCAGCTTACTAGCACATTAGAGCAGCGAATCCACTGTAGTGAGAAGCTGGAAGCTTCACACTTGAGACAAATTACTTAAAAAGCTATTTGTCAACCAACAGATTAATCATCTAATATCAAATGACCATGATAGTTGTGTTATGCTCAACTGTATCAATCAAACACAGCAAAACTGTCAGTAAACAGTGAGAGAAGACTGTTAAATAATTCTCATGCTAAAAATAAAAATGCCTTTGTTCAACTCTCTCGTATCAATGTAACATTTCAAGATCTTTCTAGAAACAATGAGGAAACACAAGATTAATTTAAACTAACACAGAGACCAAAATACTCAGGAAGTCTAGCTTCCTGCTGTGGGAGTACTGGTACATTTGAAACCATAATCACAGAAGCATGTACGTCATTAAACTTTATACCATTTGTTTCTGTCATTTCTATAAAAATCTAAATCCTTATTTATGTTTCTATTTTATTAACAGTGCAGATTAACCCCAATTTATATATTTGATGATGATTCTTTTAAAAAGAAAAGCTGAAAGTACAGAGACTAAACCACAAACAAATTTTACAAAAGAAATCTGTAAACTTCCTTTTTTGCTTCTACATTTTAAGCTTATCAAGGATTAATATTGAAAGTTGTTTCCATATCTTTTGTACTGTGCTTTCTTTTGTTCTTAGGTATGTTCCAACCACAGGTAAACCCTCATCCTGACTCATAACTTTCATTCTCATCAATCATTGCGCTGGGCCACAGCCCAGATGTTAGCAAGTCTGAAGCAGAACAGTGAACCGGCAGAAACCGCAATGGAACAAGTGAAAGAGCATTTACTCACACCACCCAAAATCCCCTGGTAACAAAATTACTATAAATGGTAAAGCTGTTTCTATTTTTTTCCAGATATAAGCTGGGTAAGCACATTTTTTTGTTATAAACTTTTTATTTAAAGAAGAAACAGCTCATACATGTTGCTCTCAATTTTGTATACATATCGTCAAGTCTTATCATGAATGCAGATAAGGGAAGGAAAATGGCTAGAAAAGAAAGAAAAAAAAAATCACATAATTACAGAAGCACCTACTTGCTCTATCACAGTACTCCTATACAGGTAAACTTGTACCTGAATTGATGGGCAACTTAAGTATCTGAAAAATGAGAAATTATAATGATAACTAGAAAAT
>JAQNCA010000024.1:18405938-18418369 GCA_029783725.1 Acanthurus tractus | reverse complement strand
CTAGATAGTTTATCCAGATTTTCCAGTAACTTTCAAACTTATCTTGTTCAAGCCTGAGAATGAATGTTAGCTTCTCCATTATGAAAATATCCTGAACCACTTTGATCCAATCATTAACCGTAGGAGAGGGTAAGCACATTTTTAACTTGTGGTGATAATAATTTGAATATTTTTTTATCACTAAAATTACATAACAGACTCAGACTTTTAAAATGAGCACATCAGTGGTCTTAAATTAGTTGAACAAAACAATTGTATTTCTGGCTGGCTAGACCCTGGTAAGTTACAGCCTTTATTATTAAAATTTACAGCAAACTCATCTGCCGCCTGACTTTCAAGTAAAAAGCACCTGTCGAACCCAACTGGTGCAACTTCTCTTCATAACAGCTTCATATATTTCTTGTGACTCCAGTCCTTTTATAGCTCTGTGGCACCCTGCTAACGGTGGAGATGCATACCATCGAGCTGCAGTATTTCCCAGCTGAGAACCACTGCTGCATATCAAACTTTCTCCACTCTCCATGCTTACTAGTCTGTCTCTACAACCTTCGACTATCAAACATGCCCAAAAATAGCTAGAACAGAATAGAACAGAGAACAGAATAGAGTAGCTTTACCTGGCTGAAGTTCATGTAGATGTATTCACGGGCCTTCTGGTGTAGCTCTGTGCATCCTATCTGCTCAGCAAAGTTGGCGATGCCGATGGCATTGCTGGGGTCGAGCTGCTGGACGAGAAAATCGCAGCAGGCTTTGACCACGCTGTCTATCTGGTACATGACAGCGCCGTTCATCACGTGAATCACACACTTCTCCCCCACGGAAATGCTGGCCGTGTAGGCAAACTCTATCAGTCGGTCCATTACCTGAATGAGGGAGAAAGGAAAAAAGGTTAGTAGAGTCAGAAGAACAAGGGCAAAAACAGACAAGGCTGGTGGCAGAAAGATGGGAGGGGGCAGAACGATGTACAGAAGAGAAAGGTAACAGGAAAAATAAGGCTCTGGTGGCATTTACTGCCTTTTCATTAATTCTGCAGACAGGGCAGACAGATTGGCATCTCATAAGCTAACAAGAAACAGATACTGTGCCCATGTGAGTGTATGCACGAGCTCTGTAAACATCCAGGGCAAGTAAAAGAGGTCAAACTGAGTGTAGTCTGTTAGAACTGTACTTTCCACTGTGCAAACTTTAGTTCTACTTAAAAAAAAAAAAAATTAAAACAGTTTTTTTATTTCTCAAAATTGTAACATTATCTGTCTCTGCACATTACTGATGTAACTATCAAATTTATTTTTAATTAATCTGAGAAATAATCAACAAACAATGAAGACTACTTTCTTGGAAACCTCCATCACCAAACACTGTGGCAATTTTAATGTTTTAGAAATTAGGACAACATCAACCATAAAACCAACTTCTTATGCTACCATGTGGTTAGTATAGTAGCATATAGTTCATGTCAAAACAGACCAGCACAGTTTTTCTATTTAAGTTCAGCACTGCAATAAATTCCCCTTTTATGCAGGGACACAATAATGCAGAAATTGGACCAACAGAATCAAGTATCAAGCAAAGGAGGCAAAAATATCTGTAAAGGAAAGATGGAAACTGACTCACCCTCGGATGGATCCCCTCGATGGGCACCAACTCCATGCCACACTCCTTCAGACCATTTGTAAACATGGCCCTGAAGACCGGGGAAGAAGAAGCCAACACCACCTTGTGAGCCACAAAGTCCACCGCCTCCAGGTCTTTGTAACGCACACGCAGCGTGACGTCACACAGCTGACGCTCCAGACGCAGCTCGTTCATGATGGCAAAGGCGGCTGCTGTGTGGCTCTCTAGTGTGTAGCTGAAGACGCGGTGGCCGTTGCGCGTTGACGGAGTCACCAGCGCTTTGCATTCTGTCAGGCACTCTGTCATTTCCTACCCGTTCTCCTCCTCCTTACTCTCTTTCTCAAGAACAGTGAGTGGTGTTATGGGGCATTCTTGCACCAGTTGCAGGCATGGGTAAAATAAAACTTGAAACAAAAGCTGTGCAGAAGGCTTAGCAAAAAGCTCCAGGCTCTCCCAGGGTTTTATTTGTATGGAGGAGTTTCTGTTTAGGCTTGATTTATGCAGACATGAGGTTTTTCTTGCTCTGTTCAGTACTTGAGTCCTGCCATAATGTTCATAATGTTCATAATGGCATTACTAGAGACTTCTGTCTGAGCTGCCAGTCATGGCTGAGTGCCCTTTTACTTGCTGCAGTTTCAACATAATCAAAATGTGTTGTGTTTAGGATTTCTCCAGTTTTGTCCAAGAGTCCTCTTTGCAGAACAGTGAGAGAATAGCAGGTACAGAATTTTCTTACAAAAGTACAAACTGAACCAGTAAAAGACTTCAGTCAACTGTTTGTGTTATAAACAAAAGCGACAGAAGTGTTGAGGTAACTACACATAAAGGTCAATCAGTGCTGAAAAAGAAATCTGTCCCTTGTCTAGGAGATCATCTATTTGGAGTTTTTTCTGGAGTTTTGCAAATTAACCTACATGCTCGTGAAAAAATGTCTGATTTACTGCTTTATTTTAAAGAGGCAATACTTAAAGATTCCTTCAAAAGGCTACACTTGTGCCGAGAGCTGCACAGCCAGATTCTGTAGATGAGGGGGTAGAAGGCTTGCGGACTCCAAAAGGAAAGAAAACAGGGTCAAGTGCCAAAAGTGTCATAAGTATAACTTGGAGCCCTTGGCCATTGGGTGGGGGGGTGGTTTCTCCGAAGTCGCCTTCCTTGAGGTTGCCCAGCTAAGGAATTTGTTTGCACTGCTGTGTTTACTTGGAAGCTGTTGGTTCAGCTGACAACTGGGGAAAAAAAGGGAGAGACATATAGGGGTCACATACTGTACATCACCAAGGCAAAAAGACAATTGATAATATACAGTTTATAACTCTTGCTGGCTCAGCATCAGATGCTATCTGTCAACATGCACAGCACTAGTTTATCTATGCAATATGATGACCGCCTTTCATCAGCTTTTCACATCCATGCTCAACTCTGCAAATCAGTATGCTACTTTTAGTCACTCGTTTAAAAGGAAGAGTTCATTCTATCGATGGTTACAGGTGATCAGAATAAAATTCAATCTCACCTTACACATCTTAACATAAGGCACAACATATAAATGCCCTAAAGAGTCTCCCAATATAAGAAAAAATGCAGAAACAGGAAACATGTGAATGCAAGTGAGCACATAAATGGAGGAACGTCTTTAAGGGGGTAATGTCCATTTCGAAGGACAAGGGAATGACTTAAATTAGTCTTAAATTTAGCTGGCCAGCATGACTGCCTGAGTGTTTTTACTATGTCCTGTGACCAGTCCAGCTGAGGCCTAGAGCAGAAGGGACAGTTTGTTCAAAAGCCTCCAACCCCCTCAGAAAAATCCAAATTCACTCTTTGAATTCTTGAACATGTGTATGCAAGCATGTTATTACGTTATGATTTTGAATTTGATGTAATCAGAATCAAAGGCTCTACCATGAAGAAATCTCTAGAAACTTGCTGCAGTACATGATGAAACAAGCAGGAGTTATCCATGCAGACTGATTTTCAAAATAAATACTTCTTTTTGGATTTCTTTGTGGATTTATTGGGCCCACTTTCTGTGTTGCACACTATTAAAAGGACCTCAGGGATACTGTAAAAATATAGCCTCTATTTTCTCTCAGTCTGCCTTAACAGAATATGAACTGTTGGTAACAGTGACATACTGCACAGAGAGCAGGCAACAGTCACTAATTGTCTGACTGGTGTTCTCTGATCAAGAAGAGTCAGAATTACTCAGCAACAACGTGAGTGTTTGGAGTTATGTAACAAAGCACCCTTAAGTTTGCACACACACACACACTCACACATACAGAGCAATCATTATTTGAACTGATGACAGGAGGAGGCAGTGCACAGAACAGGTTAAATGGCCTTGCTGCTTCTAATTCTGCAAGTAGGTTATTATGCACTGCTCTTTATTCAGCTAAGATTAGATGAAGCGAACAAAAAATTTATCATGACTGTGTAATTTCTATTATATCAACAGGTGGTGACACATTATAGAGCTCGTCATAGAGGCAGTCAGCCGGCTGTTAATCCCACTGTAATATGAAACACTGCAGTTTCTTTTTATTGCTTTGTTTTTCTTCCTCCAGGTTCCTAGGTAAAATATTTTCACCGGAGAACATATTGCTCAACTATTGCTTGCTCTCCAAGGCGGTCAGGACCTGCTTGCTGACAGGCAGACTTCAAGTATAGGCTTGGACCTGCCGAATATCTCTGAGTATCTGTGCAATTAATAATTAGCAGCAGTTTCAGGTACCACATTCAAGTCTGAGTCTAAGAGACAAGAGCAGTTGTTGTCTTTTTAATGCTCAGCATAACAAACAAGTACTGCAGCAGATGCTTGAGGAGTTTAATCAAAACTACCCAAAAGGAGAAGATATTTGCTGTTGAATATATAAATTCAAAGTTTAAAGGGTAAGTTTAATTCACAACAACTTAATATTTGTTTTTTCACAATTGATCCATTCTTCAAGTTACTTCAAGAGCTTCACAAATGTGACAAGTGTCTGCTTTTCTTTATCTTTACGTTGGTAAATTGACTTTCTGGGGGACTTTTGCTCTTTGGCCGAAATAAGACATGTCCAAACATGTCCTTGGGCTTTGTGAAATTGTAAATATGGCATTCAATAAACCAAATGATTACAACAACAACTTACCATAATGTTGTTTATCAGTTTATCTCTGGATTATGTCTTCTATGTCCCTCACAGTTTCCTGACGTTCAAGGTTACTCCTACTGGTGTCTTGTTTTGACTGACCAAGAGTCCAAAACCAAGGACAGTTTATAATGATTTCTAATATAAAACAATAATTTTGGTAGCAGTGATATTTTAAAAAAGAGGGGTTAAAAAGAAACTGAGCACTTCTAGTCTTTCTACTTGAAACATGACTTCAGCGTTAATTGTACATTTATTTCGTTATGTTTATCAATGTATTGTTTCAGCTCAAAAAAATTAGCCATATGCTGCTTAGCCGCTTATATGGGGAATCAGCAGACAATAGAAAATCATTCACTTTCCACAAATTTGGGTTTATGGGTTGATTATTAACATCAAAAGGGGAAGGTGAATCTAACATACATCCGCATACAGTGTCTCTGGAGGGATGACTGATTTCATGATTTCTCTGTACTTGGGTCTTTCTGTAACACCTCAACAGACCTCGGGTAGTTCCCTGCACCACAGTTTGAGGACCAAAGGCCTGCAGTTCTTAGATGGTATGCAGCAGGGACTGCATGCAAACTGGAGTGATTCACACTTTTAAAGTTGGGCAGTAAAATGAGGATCACAAAAAAAACAAGGCTGTCTAAACGTGCTTCATTGGCATTTGGCAAGAAGGATTCCTCGGTGACTCATCCTAAACTCTTCATCGAGCTAACAGTGGAACTGGCTGTACCAAAACATGACCCAGAAGTGAAGCCAGTCCTTACATAAAACCAGATGGAATTAGATTTCCGGGCCGTCTCTCTAAAACAGTACACAGCTATCAGACAAAAGCATCGTTTCCCCTCCGGTCCCATCAGCAACCTACATAATTTCTGCGCTTGTTTTGATCAAAACAGTCCAGAGCGCTGGCATGCACTGATAATGGGGTAAAATAGGTGAAACAGAACTGGCACAAAGATCTGTTAGGTCAATAACGACAGTGTACTCAATGTTTCCATGATAAACAACTGGAGTCACCGTGAATATAAGTTAAGCGTTTCGGAAACAGAGCTGACAGCAAAATAGGGTCCTAATAATAGACGGTAGCGTAACGGTTGTGAGCCGAGTCGAGCATAGAGATGCTAACATACGATATTGTAACATATCCAAACTGCTAGCCACCTTATCGCTTTTCAATTCTATCCACATTTTTGTTAATAATAAACAATGCCCACGGTGTAAATCTAAAATAAGAGAAACTCACGTAGTCTAGTTCAATTCCTCCATCGCGGTCTGCCGAGCTGTACGCCACATAGGAAGGAGGAGGGGGGAAGCTGTAACTCACCATGACTAAGCATTGTACCGGCCTCTTCGCGCTTTCACAATAAGAGCCCGTCGCCACAGCGGCGGACCCGCCTCCGTTGCCGAGTAATGGCAGTTAAATACGTCCCGAGGGAAGAGGCTTTTATTGAGAAAGAGTTCTCAGAGTGAGGGAAAAACGAGGCCAGTCGTTGGCAAGGTACCAAAAACTGTAGCATTATCGTCAATCACATCTATGACAATAACACAAATACAGCCTACATGATAAACTTGTGAAATTTGTCAACTTCACTTTGTGAAACAAGTTGCAAAGCATGTTACGTAATACCAAAGAAATAAAGTTTATCTTCATATGAGAAAGCGATAGAGGAAATTAGGCCATATAAAGCAAATTCAGCGACATTACTTAAAACAACCCATCTAGATTTTGAAATTCCATCAGGAAATTGCAAAAGTGCCACTGTTAAATGGATTTTAAATTAAGCGTAATGGTGAGCAAGAAGCATTGCTTTAATGGCCCCAATAACCGAAATTGCTTTCTTATTTATGATTAACTCACCTTATTTGTAAAATTTTCTTTCACCCCAAAAGTACTGTTTGCGGATGCTCCTACACTACATAAGCAGCTCAAAGGAACTGTGCTTGCAAGTGCTGACACAACATAAGTTTTTCCCTGCTCGAACAATACGTAATCCAGGTCATTACGTTATACAGCACTATCCGTTCTGTCTGACAGCCACAAGGTGGCACTAAAAGCCAACTTTGACACTGCAGGAGCAAAGACNNNGTTGTCAGTTTAAAATACATAACATATCATCATATTGGTTTTAGTCATTTGGAGATGAGCTGTCAGTTCTAACAGTGAATTATCTAAGCTTTTATTTAGCCCCATTGTTAAAATTCACAGCTGATTAAACCAAATATTTGATTCAGAGATTAAATCTCCGCCCCCCCAGGGTCACTGAAATGGATGACGAAGAACTAACAGTCATGAAAAATCCTTGATATGATATGACAAGCCTTGAATCAGCCTTCACAAATAGTTCTCTGGCTGAGCAATGACTCTGGCCCTCAGTTCCCGTCAGAAGAATTAGGTGAGGTTAGCCTTGGGGAACCAAATGGATACTCACTCATGCCTCATTAAGTCTGCCTGCTGCTCATGAATCTGATAATAAAGCTGCACTCCTTGACTGCTCCAGGATCAGTTCTGTGATTTACTTGTGTTTACCAATTATTCATGCTACTGCTTGGAGTTTTCCTAAAACTCAGCTGGAACAAGGAACAGTATTCGTCTGTATTACAAGCCTGTGGTTGGGACTTCCCTTGGTGACTTGGTGATCATTACAGATGACTTATACCTGTCCACTTTGTTGCATTATTGCAACAGCAGGAAGGACAAGGAAAGACTCCTTGTTGACCTCTGTCAGCAGGCACAGTGCTAGTGGATACAGGGAACATTTGAAGGACCACATTCACCCATGAAAATCCCATTAAAGGGATCCCAGTGTCATGTGGTACTGTGGATAAATATGTATTTGGGTCACTTAAGGTTAAATCAAAAATGTAACAACTACATACTCTATCAGGCTGGAAGTTTAGTTTTGCTAGACTTTGCATGCATGAAGGCAACGGTTGTGCTACTTTGTGCCTTAGTTTCCTCTGAGAGGTGTGAAAAGTTAGCGTATATGTCCCAAAATAGTTAAGTGCACAGCTTCATGTCTGCACAACCTAAAATTACTTTCCTAGTTACCTTACACTTACAATCAGAGGATTTTGTAGATGTTAATAATGTTTCACAGTTAGCTATACTGCAGCGCTTGTGGTTGAAAAATCTTGTATCGGAATTATTATAATCTTTTCAAAGTTGTCAGTCTGGGAATTTGTGGAATTCATAATAATCACACCACAAAGCTCAAATGTATGAGCCGAAATTCTAAATAAAAGTCACACAATAATCCCTAGAACTATACCCAATATTTGAACAACAATGTCTTCCCCATTCCTGGTAAATGTTAATAAATACATAGACCTTTTTTTAGTTCACAGCCTGTTAACTTTTTCCTACATGCATTAGGTACAGCTCCCCGGCAGCCAGCTGCATATGATCTTTCTCTGTTTCAGCCACGACAAGCGTGGACAGCAGGTCAAAGAGAGGTGCCTCTTGGGTTGACAGAATAAGGAAAAAGAAAAAATGAGCGTTTAGTGTTTAAAATAAAAGATGCATTGTGTGGTGCTGGAGCCGTCCTGAGACATGCAGAGCTTGCTGAAGAACACTGTATGTAGGCCAATGTCATTACCAGATGTGAAGGGGGCTGACTTCCTGTGGTGCTTCTTCAAGAACTGGTCTTCTACTCAGAGCTGCTTAGTGTATATGAATGCACTGTCACATTTAAAATATGCCAAAAACTCTCCAGAATCATTTAAGAAAACATTTTATTTCTTTAATAGAAGTTTGCTGGCCTTCTCATGTTACACAATAGATATAATTTACAATACATATGATATGAAAAGACTTCAGAAATATAAAAAGTTCACTATAAGGACTAGTACAAAAAAAGCACACTGCCTGATTCATCATGTAATGATCAGAAAAATGGCACCATTTGTAAAAAAGACTTAGGTGAAACTCATTTCATAGTAAGGAAAAGTCATTACTGGAAGTATTGTGTTAACATGAAAGTACTGGAATAATTGCACTAATTTAGCTTACAAGTGCATGAACATTCTTTTGATGGCGCCAACTTTGTTTGAAATATAAATCTTCAAGGTAATAATATACTGGGCTTTAACTCACAAGGGATGCAACTGCGGTTTTGGTTGCAGGGTGAAACTATCATCAAGCTCAAATGGAAAGAAAGCCTTTTTCTGTTACATCTGTCAGTAACCCACATTACCTGATGGCATTCTGTTGTTTTCCCTTCTACTGAAGTTTTTCTGCAGATGCCAGAGTGACATTTAAAAAACATCAGACACCAACAAAAAAAACTTTCGAATAGGTTAACCATCTTTCATTTCAGAGCAGTGGGGGATTTTAATGTTGTGCCTCACACCTACAACTATGCCACAGCATTCTCCACTGAGCTGTGCTTGTAAGAACAGTTAAAGTGAGTGCCACTTTTCTCTTTGGTGTTATCTTTCTGTTTCCCAGTAACTCAACTTAAATCACATACACAGATGTGTAGGGGTGAATTACAATATTTTGTCGAAACTAATTTAACACACCACAGGGTTTTCGAACCAGCGAATCCCAGGTGTCTGCAAAAGCATGAATTGCAGAGTTCGAAGTTTCTGCACTGTGTTTAAGGCACTTCATTATAAAAAAAAACTGCAGAAAGAGGCAAGTCTAACCAACTCCATTCAACATTTACACAGCAAGTCTGGGAGCAAATGTTACATTTTTTTCAGTCACAAGAGTCTTTGGGTTTTGCAGAAGTCTCCGTGCAGGCTTTGACATATGCTACAGAGCAACAGCAAATTTAAATTCAAGACTACATTAATTCAATGTGATATCAGTGCAAATTAGTGGAGGAGACTCATCACCAGAATGTAATCATAAAAAAGTCTGTTTGCTTTTTTACATTTGTGTGGCATTCTTGTGGCATTTTGTCTCTAGTCATCATGCAAAACAGTTCTGTCATGTTGTTTCGTAGCTGTAACTACACCATGTCTGACTTGTCAGCGTGAGACATTTGCCTCTTTATGCTAATATGCCATACATCCTCTGTTTCTGGTTTTTGCTCCACGTGGGAGGATGCCAGAACTGTTTCCTCTCTGGAAAACATGCTACATGTCCGTTGTTCAGTGGGAAACCCACTCACGCACTTACAGACTCAGTTAGTCAGTATTAGTCCTTATGACTTGAAGAGTTTCGGGTAAAGGGCTTTGATAGGAGATGGGGTTGTAATAACGTTACCGGATGATATAGTTGTCTCTGCTCCCCCCTCTAGCTTCTGGGATGCCACCTCAGTTTTACTGAAACTGCACTCCAGGAATGGCATCCCGATCCTCTTCACCTGGCCATCTCTGGTCATCAGACATGGCCGACAGAGCAGTCTCAGAATAGCTCTCCTCATGTCTTTACTGGTCAGAGTGTAGATGATGGGGTTGAGAAGTGAGTTGACCATGGCTACTCCCAAGAAGTAATCAGCCTTGTACAGCAGGCGACAGCTGCGGGTGGGGCAGAAAAAATCCAGGAGGAGAAGAACAAAGAGGGGCAGCCAACAGGCGATGAAGACTCCCAAGACGATGGTGACTGTCTTGAGCAGGGCGATGTATTTCTGTGACTTTCTTGCTAAGCCCTTCCTCATGCTGCCTGACAGGCCCAGCCGCTGGCGCTGCGTGTTTTTGCGTACAATGCGAAAAACTCTGGCATAAAGCACCACAATTGCCAGCAGCACTGCACTGAACACAGATACACAGAAGAGGATGTAGCTCTTGGCATAAAGTGGGAGGACTGTTGAACACTGGTCCAGTTTGCGGATACAGTTCCATCCCAGAATCGGGAGGACCCCCAAAAATCCTGCTAGGGCCCAACTTGCACCAATCAGTGCCAACATCCGTCCCCGCTTTGCCCCATGGTATGGTCTCATTGTCACCATGGTAACATGGCGTTCAATTGCAATGGCCAGCAGACTAATTATGGAGGCAGCCAGAGTGATGAAGACTCCTCCCTCCCTGACGAACCACAGCAGTGGTGTTAGTTTCAAAGTATTAGGTCCTGACATGATGATGTTGGCCATATAAGTAATCCCAGCCAGCAGATCAGACAGAGTCAGGTTTCCCAGCAGGTAATACATGGGCAGGTGAAACTTTTTGTTCCTCCAAATGGCAATGAGAACCACAGCATTCTCCAAAACGATGAGGAGACACACCACCAGGAAGGCGATGCCCTCAGGTTTGAGCCCTTCACGATAGCGGTCTTTCTGCAGCTTGCCAGTGTAGTTGTAATGTGTCACAAGGACAGAATTGTCCTGGTACTCCCAGAAGAACTGCAAGTAGCCAAGAGACGAGGGAGTAGGGGAAGTAGGAAATATTGGTGTAGAGCAGGAAGTTCCCACATGAGCAGAACTTGAAGCCTCCATAGTTTATGTTGCTTTTCTTTTATTCTGCCTGCAGACTGTGACTATGAAGTCATTTTTGTTGACGTGCTTTTGGCAGTAGGAGCTGTGGAGAATTCATCCCAGTACAAAAATGATACGCACAGAGATGTCTAAGCTCCTTCAGTTAATGGAGGGATTACTTGAAGTTGATACAACTTAATCCACCAAAAAGCCTTGATGTTTTCTTTTCAGCCAGAGGACGGTGCTCTTGAGCTCTGTTTGTCGTGGTTAGAGAGTCCAAACACTGCAGAGAGAGTTCAAAAAGTATGAAAAATGATGGAGAGAAAGGATTCAGGACAATTGATTGCTCACTAAAATACATCATTTAAATTCGAGTAAGTGAATCTTGAATGCATTTGAAGATTTTAAGACTAAGTTATGCCAGGCTGACATTTACGACATGAAACCACAAAAAAAGGAATGAGTCAGATGTAATCAGTCACAATGCTGCTAAGCGTAGGCTGCCTCTGAGAATGCTGAAACTAAAAACATCTACATCTACAAATACAAATACAAATACATTAAAGTATGATGTTGACAGAAAAGCTAAACACATACTTTCCTGTGACATCTGGGTTAAAATTGGGATAATCTAAAACTTACACAATTGTCATGCCGTCAAAACTTACACTAAAACAGATGAGACTGGGTGATTATTGCAAAATATGATACCTATGACCCAAAAGACAGGGGATCATTTAAATGTCAAACAAACATTTAGTCCCTCCAAATTTGTTTAAAATGTGTGTCAGTCATTGTGAAGTTGTTGGACAGGAACCATTACAACCTATGCACTAAATGCAGTACATATGCAGCAGCTTTTCACAGTAGAATTGAATTGTTTCTGAAGCGCCCCGTACTTGCAAATACACTAAAAAGAATGTCGAAAGTTTACAGCCTTTGCAAATTTTAATCAGAAATATGTTGAAAGTTGTGGTATGATTATTTTAGCTTTCAATCTTAATGCTTAAAACAATCAGGGTTGATTGGGGTTGCATTCCTTTCAGTCTCTGTCGCATAAGGGAATGTTTTTCTCACTTCTTGAGTCATATGTTAGCATTTAAGAAATGGTCTGGAGACTTTAACCCATTCAATCTGTTGCCAAGAATTTTGGAGATGAATGTAACTTGTCCATGTTAGTGCAAACAGCTGTGTCTCGGGTGTGGATTGAATCCACGCCACGGATAAAAATATGAATGGAGATCATGAATGAATACTGTCATCTATAAGTCTGATAAGATGTGACTGCATTTGTTTTAATCATAAGCGGATGTGTCTTTGT
>JAQNCA010000024.1:18381539-18392683 GCA_029783725.1 Acanthurus tractus | reverse complement strand
ACACACGCCTCCCTCCCGTTTTCTGTGTCTGTGTTTCAATCCCCCCCCCCACACACACACACACACACACAGACACATCTCAGCTCTGTTCTTAAGTCACTCTCTTACTTTCCTTCAGTCTACTTCTTGGTAATTTGCTTGACTCAGCATTCCCTTGAAGGCTCATTCCCACATCAACACTCAGACTGTCGTTCAAGGGCCTCAGCGTGCTTCAAACAAGGAGCAAAGCGACTTCTGATGCTTTTCCGGCAAATGTTTTTATACAAACCAGGGCAATGTTGCAAAAGGGCATGAAGTGATATTAATAGCGAACACCCAAAGCTCAAAAGTAGCATTTTTATCAACGTGGCTAAAATAAATTGTTGCAGATATGTCAATTTTGTCCTGAAGATCTGTGAGTGTGCTACTTTTTACATTTCAGGACCCAGCATTAGAATTGTTTATTCGTTTCTGCGCTCACAAACAAAAACACTGGGAAGGCGCATTTCCATTCCAAGAGATTTGACATACAGTGATATTCAGATAATTCTGTTACAGTCATTTTGAAAAAGAGGGAAAAAGATTTATTGGATGTTATTTTCCCATGATTAGTGCTTCACTGTCCAGCTCAGTGCAAAACTGTACCGGTTGGTAATATTTGGACGAGCCCAGTGGAAACAGAACACAGATGGTGATCGAATCTGCCTCCAGGACAGCTGACAATTTCATGCCCATTTGTGGACAACTGCACTACAAACATACACAACAAAAAAAGCTAACAGCAACATAGTCACCAAATGCTATCATCACGATTCGTCTGCTTCAGTTCAAATTATGCAGAAATTGATCGTGAGAATTGTACGTTTCAAAAAAGACACATTTATTCACAGGTTATTGTCCCCAGTTAATATATACAATCACTCTTTTTTAGGCTTTTACATCATACATGTCAGAGGGACAGGAAAAATGTGGTTAAGTGAACAAAAGCAGATTGTATCTCCAGGCCATGTTTGTATATTTTTCCAATTGGGACTACTTGTTTGTTTTGGTCCCAACTCAAGCGATCCCTGATTGCAGGAGTGATTTTCCGAAAGCTCTTAACTGGGTTTATAAAGATATAAACTTCACTGTGAGTGACCTTAAAAGTCTTTAGGAAGTTGAAGGGCGAGAGTGTTTTCTGTGATACATTTGGCCCACCAGGAAGAATGGGTATTCCATTTTTGGTATGTTTTTGTGTGTGTGTGTGTGTTTGTGTGTGTTTGTCTGCCCCAGGCCAGAGGAACAGGTAGAGTCACGGTCTGAAAAACAAAATATTCTCAGGAAACAAAGTTCAGCAAAAGTATCTTTCAACTTTGACCTTTGGCTCCCGATGGCGATTCCTGAGAGCTTGTTTTCATTCTTAACATGTACCTCATTCTCTCCTGAGCTCCCCACTCACTTATGTTCAGCCATCCGTCCGAGTCTCAGGTCTCAACATTAGTTTTTGTTTTTAGATGTGAACACTTGTTTTCCTCTGCGACCCTCTGCTGCAGCTCTTACGAGTCACATTAACATCAATTTACACAATTAAATTAGAATGCGTGAAGAGTTAGCACATTGCTGCTCTCTAGCCAAACATGTAATTGAGCTAATAGCAGCTGTTCGAGCCGGATCTTATAACATATTCACATGTTCCATTAGGAGCTGCTCTCGTGAGCCAGTGGTGGGGTGACTGGCTCCAGATGTTCTCCGTGGCAGTGAAAAAAGGCTCACAGGATACAACGGACAAGATGAGGAGATGTTTTCTGTCACAAGAGAAGGACAAAATTGTCTCTGGTGAATTGAAATACCATAAAAGGTGCTCTATTTTTACCAGTTCTGAACCCAATGAGCTGCGTTTATCAGGGGTCTTTCTGTGCCAAATCTTTCTGAAGAATCGTGCAATACAAGCTGGCCAAATGATAACACCTCAACAGTTCTATTGTTACTGTTCAGTTCTGGGAAACTGTGCATGCTGTGGTTGTGATTGAGTAACATTTGTGGTGGTGGGATGTAAATAGCTCTAGGCAGTGATTCAAGAACAGAGCTGATCAACGGGAGACTCCTCTATTGACATGCTCAAGCTTCAGAGTAAAATGGCCGTCAGTCTTTGTGTTTGCCTGTCTCAAAACCACCTTTTACAGTGATTGCATTAAATAAACAAAAGTGATTATGCAAACAGGTTGGCATCTCATTAGCAGCTTGTAAAACCTACTGTTGCAGATTCTGCTGACAGCAAACTTTGTCCAAACTAGACAGCTGTGTTCTCAAGGGAAAATTATGATCGTCAATGCTCTCCTAAGGCAGTTCATGTAGAATCAAGCTTTCAAACTTTTCTCAGATGACTCAGGGTTTGCCTTCTTCGACTAATAAACATTATAAATGATACATTATGACTCTATGTCTGTCTTTCTCTCTCTTCTTGTCTTTAACTTTTTCTTTTGATGGTTTTTAAAGTACTTTAGGGGTATTTTATTTCCTGTGGGCAATTAAACTAACTGGCCAACTGTTTAATTGGGCCTCAACTCTCCAGATGAGACTTGAGTGGTTGCAGCAAGAGGACGTCACGACAACAACAGTGGAGGGAAGCACTGAGAACGCTGAAATCAACAGCACATGAAACAGATACATTTTGTACTCTTACTCTTTACTCTTTATTTGTCAAATCATCTGCTTTGTCTGTTTTACTGATTCAGCAGTTTTTGTGGGCGTTCGTCATGCTGCCTGGCACAGCCTGAGGGCTGATGACAGCTAATCAAAATAATAGACAGGTGACGAAACAGACATTTCGGTAATTGGGAGGGAGGAGAGCAGCACTGCTTTTCAAATGCTGCTTTCCAAAAAATAAGCAGCAAAACATAATAATCATTCCCTTTAAAATGCAGTTGAGCAAGAGTATAAAGCAACGTAAAATGGAAATGAAATTTACTGAATAAACCGAATAACAGCACTTAGGAACAATTTAAAGTCAAAGTTAATTTCCCTGATAAATCCCTTCTGTGTTGAATAAGTCTTTCCCAAACTCAGTATCACAAATACTATGATTTACAGTCCAAACTGGGACTCTCTGCAGTGTACCAATGTGGAGGTTTCTCCTCTATCAGGCAATGTGGTTTTTATGAGCCCATCTTCACATCTGTGCTTAGTTAACGCGGGTTGTGCTCTCTTGTGGTATCGGTTTATGTGTCTCTGATCCCTGGAACTAACTGCTCCTTAAGCAGTCAACTCCACTATAAATCTAAAATCTTAAGCAGATCTTGAATCTAGAGGAGTTTGCCACATCATAGCTTAAGTAGTAGGTAATTGGAGGAATTGGCATCTGGGGAGTTTTTTTAATGATGCAGTCATTGGGGTGGCTTATGTGCTTAATGATGCTAATGTGGTGCACATCTGCTTGCTCACCATAAAACACGTCCAATTTGATGTGGAACTGAATGCAGAAGGTTTGATGTAAACACGAACTAATACAAAGGAACAATAGTTGTCTATACAATCATCTTCGCTCTATCTCACTATCTCTTATAGCACCACAACATGCTGCTGTGGTGTCTCAGACTGTGTGTAAACACAGTAAAACACCATCAGTTTACACATCTGGGGCAAGCGGCAAGTTAGCAGCGAAAATCAAAACAAAAGGATTTGACTGTCCAAAAAAAACTTTATAGAAGTTCACATCCAGTAGTGTAACACTAACACAGTGCAGACAACAGCTGATTTAAACTGACGTCAGGCCTCCTTTCCCACTTCAACTCCCTCACAGTGCTTTCCTTTCACTCCCTGCAAGAGTAAGCATTTTGAAGACAAAGTGTGTGTGGGGAGTAACACTGGCCGTTAATGACCTTCAAGTGTGACTGACGCTAATCGAGAGAAAGACACTGAATTGGCGTCACAAGATCCTTGGTTTACATAAGCAGCACTCTAACTAATCCACATCTGTTTGGTGTCGCCTTCATGACAAGGAATTAATGTCACATATATAATATTCTGGTTGACAGACAATTGACTGTATACTCTTTAAGTGATGTCAAGTCCTCTGCTAATAAACCCCTTTGAGACACATTTGAGAAAGAGAGACATTCCCTGCATTCTTCCGTCAGAGAAGAGTTACTGTTCTTGAGGCTTTGGTTACAGTAAAGTTCCTCACCCTTCACAAGTGTTACCGTTGGCAAATGAAGACAGCTTTGCTTAAAAACTGTTTCAAATCTTGTTGAATTCAACTGTATTTTTACTCTAATACTTAATATTTACTCAAATAACATACTCTTGACCACAAATCCCCATGTTTTAAGGTTTTTGTCCAAGAGCCCAGTTTGAAAAGAGTTGTGTAGTTCCACTGTTGATGGAACAGTAAAAGAGAGAATGAAATCTTAGACTGGAACAGTAACAGTGAACCCTCGAAGTGCTTAACGCATTTTTTTACAATATAAAAAGTTCACACCAAAAAAACTCTTTATCGAAGAGTTGTTGGTTGCTGAAATTAATTCTCCTGTTCATGCTGGGTGTCATATCTCTCGAGTGCAAAGTGCAAATGATGAAAAATTCAGCCAAAGATAATATGAGGCTTCAGCAGTCTGAGCTATCTAAGCAGTTTTGAAGGCAGTAATTTTACTTTCCCCCCTTTTCCCCACTTTTCTGATTGAGCAACATGGAAAGCTTTTTTCTCCCAGTAGCTGCACATAAGTTTGTTGCTGGGATGAAACAGTGATAGTTAAACCCACACATGTCTGCCATGACAAAGATACGTTTTCCATTTGACTAAATGAAGAAAAACTAGACTGAATCTGGTTGAACGTCATGGCTCAGTTGTACTGTAATTTAAAGTTGCACAGAATCTAGCACAGAATTTGGTTAATTTTAATGGAATTGCTTAAACACCAGATTGTCAACATTCACAGTGCTTTAAAACTCCAGAGAACAAAAGAAGCAAACTTATTATCTGAAGTGCAACATTCATTTTTAGTATTTTTTATTTCATTATGAATTACCTCTCCTCTGCCATCAGTGAGTCTCTTTATTTAACAATCTGAGTAATTCCATCACCTGGTATATGTCACTTTGCAATATATCAAGATTGAGCTGAGCGAAGCAAGCAAGAGTTGTTGTGATTATTCAGAACTGTATGATTAACTAGAGCTGCATTTTAGCAGCTTGCAAGCTTGCAAACCACAAAAGTTCATTAACCCAGTTAGTTAGCTTATGTCACCGGGCTCCAGCACCACAACTTCACTGCGCTGTACTTTCTGGTGAAACCAGGCCATTAAAATTCATTTTCACACAAGGCGAGGACTGTAAATTACGTCCCCCATCTTGCCTCCCTCACAATTCAGGAACCACAAGTTCAAATTGCTGCAGATCTGTGCAGTGCGTAATCGACTGTTGGTGTGGGAAATGCAAAAAATAAAATTGGAATGAACAGTGAGCCAATGCATGTTGTCATCACAGATGATAACAATGCAAACTGTAAAGCTAGCAAGTCCCCCTACTCTGGATAAACAAACTGTGTTGTTCAGACAACTGGAGCCATTACCAGTCACCACAGAAACCCAAAGCTCTCTCCTTATTAAAGATTGCCTTCATCCATGGTCGTTTTCATAAGCCCCTCTACTCCCTCCCACCTCCTCTCCATCAGTTCCTCGCTCTCTGCTCCAATCTCATTCTTTGTGGGTTTGGGGTTGGCGAGTGTAAGGCGTCACAGAAACTGAGGCCCGCTCTTTTATTCTCTCTATCAGATTTTTTTCCTTTTCTTGCACTCTCCCTCTTCTTTCTTCCATGTTCCTTCCCTCAATCTCTTTCTCAAGACTAGGCGCTCTGCTTTTTTAAATGGGGGAGGGCCTCGCCAATGCACATGCCAGAGAGAAACAATGAGGGAAGGTTAGTTTGAGAAAACACAGGAAGCCAAGATGTATGGACTCCAACTGGCCTGTACCCTGTTGTGAGCGTGAGCCAGCCAGAGGAGAGTGTGGTCTGTGGGTGCGGCCTGCCGTGCTTTCTGCCTGGGAACAGATTGATTTAACTCGCGAAGACAGAACCCGTTGAACTGAACACACACGAAAACATTCACACAGACACTTGCCAGAGCAATAATAAACAAACACTGATATTCTAAATTCTCCGTTTCCTTTATTTCTCCAACTATATTTGAAAGCAACTCAGCATTAATGGTCCAGAAATTTCCTCACAGTTTCCAAGAGTCTGCAGGCTTGAGTTCAACACTAGGTAGATCCACAGATAGTCAACGGAAACCTGCAGGAATAGAAGGAAAAAGTTTGGGTTTGAGGGTAGAGGGGACACATACACAAACCACATATAATCACCAGTGTGTTAGTGTGGGAGGACAGATGGACCCCTGTGGATGTCGATGAAGGAGGTCTGAATGAGCCTTTGTTGATAACAGTGATGGATGACGTTCTTAAGGAGTCGTAGATGGTATCTGTTTTATAGAATCTTAAAGACGGGTCTGGGGGAGATGGCCACAAGGCCACAGTCCATTCATCAATCGAGCAAAAGAAGAAAGACGAGGAGAAAAGACAGAAAGAGATACTAGTGTTTGAACATAGCTTGTTTATGGTAAGTCCTGCTCCTTACATGGGGCTTTCCACTGAAGCCTTTCAACATAGCAACATGAAACACATGGTTGAAATGGGAGTTTGGAAAAGAACAAGAGTAATTATTGGCACGGTGGGAGTCATAGAGTCATGTGGGAGTGCAGTCTGCATAACTTGCATCCTCCAGTTTTGCGGTTTCATGTGAATCATTAGGAAGAGTTTACAGAAGAATTTTACCTCCATTTCTCAAACGAGGACTTTTTTTTCCACTCTTGATAAAGCTCCCAAATTGAACCTGCAAAAAGGACACATCGTTTTTTTCATCTGCCTGCTGCTTTTACTTGTTTGCCTGGTGTCGTGGTTCCTCATCAAGCATGTCTGCATATTGTGCACAGATGGCAAAGCTGACCTCTCAAGTAAAGAGAATCCAAACCAAAAGACACAAACTATTCATTTTCTGTGAAGGGAAAAATGACATCAGCGAAAAAGCTTCATGAAAAATGCAGCTTTCAAAAACCATCTGCTTATGTCTCTTCATACTGGGCTGTATGCATTTGACTGACAGCCCACCACCTCAGCGTGCCAGTGACATTTGGCATTGGCAACACAGGAAAGGTCAGAGAGGGGAGTTTAAGGAGGCGAAGTGCCAACAGGCAGGAAACATGATCCAAGATGCCACGCTGCTGTGTCAAATACCCCCTTTAAACAATATAACCTGAAGCCTGTGGGTGAAACAAAATCATATTTACACAAAAAAAACTTGGCCTGTTACTAGACTGAGGAAATATTGTTAGAAAAAAATCAAACAAGTGAAGCATATCCGAATACATAAAAAATATTTGTTTTTATGTTTGCATTTTTTCCCTTCGTCAGAGGCCAACTGCAGCTGCACAACATAATAGTTTTATCTTATTTTATGTTATGCACTTGAAGATGATGATAATGTCATGATGGCAACAGTATGGTGTCTGTTTACTTTTAAGTTTTTTGCATGCCTGTTAACTTTACTTGTGTTAGCTAGTCACTACAATCAGAGGCTGATTAACATACATGTACTTAAATGAAAGTTAACTCTGAGCTGGATTGATAGCTAAAATTCTGCTCCTCAGTGTGTTAGGCTACCAGTGTTTTCAGCTAAAGCTGCTATGAAAACCTTTTTATAGTTTATTGATTCTCATGGCACATGTTAACAAAGGAGGATATTGTTAGCAACAGTGAAATCTACTAAAATAGAAGAAAGTTTTTTGGTTTTTTTTTCTCGACCAATAACCCCCTACTTCATAAACTTGCAGACAACTAACTAATAGAAAATGTAGTGCTTTAGGTGAGGAAATGCCTTGAGGAAAGTAAAAGAGCAATTTGAAATGAATTCTATCTATGCTGGGAATTTCCACAAACTGCTGGCTTACAATTAGACTTGTAAAAATTGTCTGTGTGTCATGTCGGTAGTATGTGCTCCACCTCCCCATTTAAAGGGCCCCAATTATGAGAAATAAACCATGCATCTTTGCAGCCACTTCTTTTAAATAAAATTTGGTCAAAAAACTGTCAACACAGATCTGGTAGACAGTCTCTGTGGTTAAACTTCCTGTAGAGACACAGTTATCGACCAGTCATTGTTTTCATTGGTTGAATGTCATATCGTTTATCTGTTTTCATAAGATCATACCCATCAACTTAAACATATATTTTAATCAAACCTGTCCTTATTTAATGTATTTTTATTTCTCTCTATCTCATTTTTCTAAATGTAACCTAAAAATAAGCTGACATGACTTGATTTGACCCGGAGTCCATCTGCTTGTTTCACTGAGTACATTTATAGATTTATTTTGGTCTCTATTAAGTAATGTAACCAGGTGCTGCTTTCTAGACTTGAGAGAAAGGATGATGTAAGTCAAGATAATTACAGGACCCTGTGTATATGTCTGTGTGTGTTTGTGTCTGTGTGTGTGTGTGAGACAGAGGATTGCATGCTTAATTCTCTGTCTGTCTATGTCTGACTATAGCTTAGATGTTGGAAGTGTGGGTGTGTGTGTTCATGTCTTGGAATGCATATGACTAAACCTGCGTTATGCACTGACTTGATTTTACAGTGATAGACACACACGGTAGCGTCTGACACACCTGTTCACACCGTGTCACCTTCTGAGGTGTCTGGATTTGGCTCTGCTCTTTGATCTGTCTGAATCCTCCTCTCTCAAAACATGACAACAAGGTGATTAAAAAGCTCAAAAAACACTGGTTATGTGCATTTACAGGGTATTTATACAGCACATCATGAGCTTGACAGCAAGTGTGTCTGTGTGCTCTTATGTGTATTTTTGTGACTACAAACAGGAAGCTCCAGAGTAATTACTCACACAATACAGTGACAGTAGCTGCTGTAATGTCCACTGCAGATAAAGCATGGCGCTAAAGACAGCACTGCTCACAGCCGCCCCTTTTCCTGGAACAACCTCACCAGACCGTTCAACTGCCACCCGCTAAGCCTTTATCATCACTTCCTTGTACTGTGCTCTGGTCTACTGTGTGCATGTGTGTGTTTGTGTGTATGGAGGGGTGCACCATGGCCACTAGAAGGAGGCAAAGGGAGAAAATCAGTTTTAAAAATGAGATCACATGGGAGGATAGTCATACAGACTATTAATTATTTCAATGAGAGCACACTCTTAGCAATATGACAGCCTGCGTAATATGCATTTGGTCAGCAAATTATCATCTTAAACGAGTAAAAGGTTCCTATTATACCTAATGTGCTCAAACATCTTTTTGACTGGACATGTCTGGTCTGTAAGCACAATCTAATGAGAGTTTAGTGCCAGTCTGAACTAGATGACTTTTCCTGTGTTTGCTTTGACCCAGTTTGGCCCTTTCTCCTCTTTTCTTGCACGCTCTCCTATCCATCTACCCATAAATCTGTTCCTTTGTAATCCTCCTCCAGCCTGCTGCACAAACCCCTACGATGTTAAAAGAATGAGGGCTTTGTTTAAGTTTGTTTAAGCGTTGCTTAAATCTTAAATCATCTCAGCTCTCTTACAGCTCAGAGAGACTAATCTTCTCACATGTCTCCAACCACAGCGGAGCTTTCGGTACACACACCAACATCAGAGAGAGACCTAGATTACATCTGAAGCACAGAAGACAAAATCTTTTGCAGCTCCTTCAAAAATGTATTTCATTTTAAGACTGCAAAACAAATTAGGGGGTTGCTGTATGCACGCAGAAGTTTGATTTCACATCTGCTGGGTCTCTACAAACCACCACAAGACAAACTGGTTCAAAAGAGTTGCTGTTATTGTATTTCAGGGCTCTGTCGAGCTTTTTGGGGATTTTAAAGAACTGTATTTATGACTAATTCTCCACATTCAAACAATTTTAATACATAAAGAAGAAACTATTTAGAGCCAAAGATTGCCTGGATCATGTGAAGTAGGGCTCTGACACACCAGGCCGAGGTTTGGCTTTTGGGCAGTATTGGGCCGCTGAGCGTCTGTGGCCCTAGTTTTGCAGTGTGTCGTGTACTGTTGGCAGAACTCAGCCATTGTTAGTACCATTTCAGCCAATTAAGCATGTTGAATTGGAGGCGGAGCCCAGCAGTGAGAGGCATCACTCTGAATGGCTGTTCAGCTAAACCATATCAATATACAAGAAACTCAAGTTAGGAGAGCAAGTAGAGACACAATGCACAAATGTTGAAAACATGACCATCCGGAGTTAGGAAACTGACTAACTGATCTGCATGCATTAGAGGAGGCAGCTTTGATCAAATATTTTAGGCAAATGCAGCCTTGTCATAACAACAGATTGTACATCCAGTCCTAAATCTTTGACTACTGCAACCTGGTAGTTTGAAGAGTTATTTCCTTTCAAGGTGGCACAGATAATGTGTGTTGGTTGGCTGTTGGCTGTTGACTGTTGGCTTTGCAGTTTGTTCAGGTGCAAGTTTTTTGCACAAGACAAAAGTGACATAATGATGTATGGTCAGCCTCCATCAACACTAGTTCCTCCATGTCGATTTGGTGTGTTTGTAGCTTTAGGTGTCAAGCAACACACACTACATGCTCATGTATAGGAATTTCCCAACATTAGGCTGTCAGAAATGATTTACCTTGAGATTTCACATTACCCTTTATGGGGTCGTTTGTTTCAGTTCACCTAAAATACAAAGTAAATGTTCTTATGGTACAGTTTCGGGTTCATTTATTCTTTTGAGATCTGGATTCTGGGTTTTTCGCCATTTTATTCTGTTCATATGAATTTTCATTTGTCATTATTGCACCAGTTACATGTAAATTTCAAAAGCGTCTCATTTTTCCAGACTCATGGCCTCTTCACTGTTAATATTCATAAGACTTTAAGAAGTAAAGTAAAACATGGTTTAAATTTAAGCTGCTCATAGATTTAAGATTATTCTAAAAAAGACAGTCATGTATGTGATCACTGGTTTATATAGGGTTATAAAAGGGGCAACATTAGACTCATATTATTTCAGAGTTGCATGCATGCATGTGTATGCCAGTGTGAATACAGTGAACCCTCGTTTATCGCGGGGGTTACGTTCCAAAAAGAACCCGCGATAGGCGAAATCCGCGAAGTAGT
>JAQNCA010000024.1:18337502-18370584 GCA_029783725.1 Acanthurus tractus | reverse complement strand
ATTACCAATTTTTTTTTTGTAATGCCTTACATTATCGCGTTACAGCAAAAAGCAATACATTACAGTAATCACATTACATTTGGAATGCATTACTCCCAACACTGATGAAGAGTAAGAACAAATATCAATACCACAGTGTAGAACACATTTACAAGTTAAAGCCAAGCATTAACAACACTTATATAGTCATTTTCATTAAATGTATCCTTCAACAAGTCCTGAAAAGTAATGCAACCTAAGTACACCTACATGTTTGAGGCTCTTTTACTAAAGAATTCACGTTATGCTACCATGTGCCATCAATTCACTACATACCAATGATACAAAATGTAGTACTCTTTTTCATATCTAATAGGCCTAATTTTTCTACCGTAGCTATTTTGACATGTCATAATCATTGTGTTATCCAGCTCTGCTGCACAAAGCAGTTTCTGAAGCAGCAGCGCCCTCTGCTGTCGGAGTCGAACGTCACAGCTTTAGCCCGTTATCCCGCCACTGCTCAGTTCCTATTGGCCGCTTTGAGCCATGTGATCAAAACAGGATCATGGCGGCCTCTGCTGCGGTCCGGTCGAGCATGGGGCTGACTTTGAGACTTTCTCGAGTAATGCCAGACTGTAGCACATGTCCCCTGAACAGGTTAAAGAACTGTGGGAGCAACTTAGCCAATTTAAAAAGGATGGGATCCATTGATAGCTTCCGGACGATAACTCGACACTTGCAGACGAGTAAAGGTGAGTAGTGAAGCTTGCTAACATTTAGCTAGAAGCTGGTCCTCTCAGGGGACTATTTGTTTAGATAAATGGTTAGAACTTATCTTCATGATACAGATTTAATTTTAATTTCGATGTCAGCAAGGTTTGGCAAGCAAGTGGTCGAAGGATATCAGAAGTTATTGCTGTCTATAGTCTGCTCAATGACACTTGTGTAACTTTACTGCAACATTCCCAGGATGGGTTGTGAAACTTTGTGCAACAAGTCAAATATTGTCCACAGCGGTGTGGTCAGGAGATGCTGATAACATCACTGAAACACTCACAGTTTTGCTGTCCTCGCTTTATTTTTCAAAGGTCTCTGCCACAGTGAGGAGGGGAGCTCCAATGCTGAGGACCCAGAGGACGTGTAAGTTTACTGGGAGCTTTTTATTGTAATTTTATGCGGCGTTTTCGGTCAGTATTTAAAAAAAGATGCACGCTCAATCCTATAAATGGCAAGTTTTACATGGAATGAGCTCCTACTGCTACAAATACAAACTAACAATCAGTGAAACTTCGAAGTGAGTGTCGGTGGAGGCTGCATTGAAGCGTCAGGGAGAGATACCCCACTCCCCCCTTGTTTTTTTGCCCAGTCATGCTGATTTTGCATGAGAACTTGCGTTAACAGTGTTTACTCACTGTCAAATTAAAAGAATGGTAACACTAACAAAAAATACAAATAAATAAAAATAACTTTACTTAAGTTGTGACAAAATGTTTTGAAAGTTCATGTCGATTTCTGTCAAAATATTTTTGTCAGTTCAACTTGAAACTGTCCTGTCACTTTTTCTGACTCCCTGTCAATAGATGTTTTACATTTCATCCTCCCTGATATGTGGCATTGTCATTATACATGTCCTATTGGTGTGTCATTTAACTGTGTTTTGCATGTTGGCAAAATAAGTCACCCTCTATGAGATATGACTTTGTTGTACTGCATGGCTTTTTGATATGTATGTTTTCATGTCATTTGACTGTAATATGAAGGTTAAGGGATTTTCTAGTTCACTCCACAATTATTTGTTTAGTTTACTTCTAAACCAACTAGTTGTTGCACTTTTCATGGAATAATAAAACTAGTAAAGGTTTCTTCGTTGAAAGCAGGATTAGGTTTCCTAAGTAAGTAGGCTTAAATTAGTTCAGCCAGCTAAATAGACTGAAAAAAAGAAGGCCAGCCAGCACTTCATCAAACAAATTATATCTTGCAGCAATCACAGGGCTCCCTGCCTTTAGCCTGTTGGAGAGATTAAGAAGTAACTCGGTATGTTGCCAGTAGCACTCTGACACCATTTAGCCATTCAGGCTGCCTCATCCTGTTTGGCTCTGCTACTTAACAAATAATCACACAGGGAGAACAACACCTAAGGACGTCATGCAGATCCAACAGCAGGGAGTCTGACATATTTGGTCGACATGAGAGAACTTCACATGAGGCGACTCTCATTGTTATGAGTTCAGTATCAGTTAGATGACACATTGGGATGACATGGAAAAAACTGCCGAATGACAAGTAGTGCATTGAGATTACAGATGTACAGTGTAAAGCTGAACTGACAAACAAATTTTTGGATTGCAGATCAGTATTTTGTCATATGTTTAATCAACATAGACAGCCTTATACTCCAAATAAAAGTTGCTTATGAAATGAAACACTGTTTAATTTTTTCCACATATCTACAAGGTGACTGTGTGAGAGCCCTGTTTTTGCCATTTCACATTTTAAATACTATGTATAGTTTTAACATAGCAAAATACTGCAGATGCAACAGTGTGGTGATTTTTGTCTTGTGTGATTAAAAAAATCTAAGGTAGAATGGTGAATGAAACTTGCTTAAAATTTTGTCAGATATATACTTGTAAATAAAGGTTTTTTTTGTTTTGTTTTTAACTGACTGCTGTTTAGGGTGAATGTGGTGTATATAGACCGATCGGGCCAGAAGATTCCGGTTAAGGCAAAAGTGGGAGATAATGTCCTTTATCTGGCTCACAAGCATGGAATTGACCTGGAAGGTGAGCCTTTACACACCTTACAAATTTACAGAGCGGGTCCTCAATTGCTTTATTAAAGTACAGTGTTGAGCAATTATCACTCATTACTTGTGCCCCTCTTTCCTTTAGGAGCCTGTGAGGCCTCACTAGCCTGCTCAACATGTCATGTCTATGTGAGTGCTGCTCATTTTGACAAATTGCCTGAGCCTGAGGAGAGGTAGGTCTGCTACAAAAGATATCCTCCTTTACCCTCTGAATTTCTGTGTGTGATGAGGTGAGAGGGAGGCGATGTAAATTTTGACAGAAATCTTGGCTCTCTAGGGAGGATGACATGCTGGACATGGCGCCCATGCTTCAAGAGAATTCCCGACTGGGATGCCAGATCATTCTTACTCCAGAGCTGGAGGGCATTGAGCTCACCTTGCCCAAGGTCACCAGGAACTTCTATGTGGACGGGCATGTCCCGAAACCTCATTGAGAGGAGGTGCAGATGATGAAGGAGGGGGTTAGAGGAAAATGAGGGGTGTCTCTGCACTGCCCCTTGAGTGGGGGGGATGTGTGACCACTGGGAGTTGCAAAGCTAGGATGGCAAAGTCTGAAACAACTACTAAGATGTTTTGCAGACCGACAGATTCCACAGTTACCCAATGACAGGGCAGGTCTGCAGATGAGATCAGGCAGAGTCAGACACTATATGAGCAAACATGAAATTAATGGTTACTTTGTGGAAAAGCTGATGGTTTAATTGACAATGTATTTATTTATGTGGACTGTTCTCAGGCCAGCATCACAACGTCATTTAATCTCACAAAATGTTTTTTGCTGAAACACCTCATAGTTTGTTTTATACACTGAAAAGTAATTGTAAACAAAGTTTGTCTTTGTGCAGTTAAATGGAACATTCCTTGTTACAGCTCATATACGCACAAATATAAGATAATATTCTTAGGTCATTTCTGTCAGTCCATTATTGTCATTCTGGTTCATGTGTCAGATAATGTTTGCATACCATACTGTCATTTTTATGTACCAAGTTCATTTGAAGGTGTTAGGATGGTTTATCAGAACACTGACTATAGTTTGCCCCAAGTCATAAACCTCAAGGTAATTTTCTTCCGCATGGTAGTGATGCTATACAAAAGAAGAGAAACCACATAATGAAGTGTATATGAAAAACTAAATTTGTTTGAAGCTTCAAAGATGGGCTCTAAAAATATGATTACATATATGACATAGTTTAGACTGCTGAACCTTTTATTTTAATAACTTAACATTTCAAAACATTCAGATGAATAGTGTTTCAGGTGTCAGATGTGGAATGCATTTTACAGCACTTCCTCTCTGGTGTCAGTGACTAAGGCTTGATTAGTTAATCATGTTCAGGTGTGTATTGATCTTGAGCAAGGTGAAGATGGAGAGGAGTCTGTTCTTAAAGCTGGTGGGCTTTGTGTTACCATGGACTGAGCTTTACCACATCTACCCTTTACATGTTATTTGTACTGTACCTGTCAAATTTACGCACAAATGCAAGTGAGTTGTGTATATTGTCTTGGAAATGATAAATATTTAAAGCTGTGCAATAAAATCATTTTTTTTAAAGTTATTTCTGAACTCTGCTTATTATCCGTCAACAATGAACTCTCTAAAAACTCAGGAAGGACACAAACCGAGTTTTCATTTTGTCATCGACACAAATAGTCAATTGCATGATTAGAAGGCGGCCATTGTTCATCAAACCACAAACTTTGCCCTGCTACCATGAAAACAGTCATTTGTGTTGTCGCAAAAAACGGATTTGCAGCAGCTACCAAGTGAAACTCGAAATCTGTGTGGGCCACACTTTTATTGTTCACCAGGTGTAATCTAGCAAACCAAAAACACCCGCGTAACTGCCTCTGGTCCAAAACACGTCCGAGTCATAGCAACCAACTCCTGTGGCCATCGATGTGACTTGCTGTAGCCCACATAGATGGCATCGGTTAGTTGATCGATTTGGAGATCCAAGGTAAGCACCAACTGTATGTGCGCAGATATGGCAGATTAACTTTTGGACTGCACATTTCTGCATCTGATTTGGGCATCATTAAGAACTGTTCTCTTAAGGCCCGATTCATTAAGACTTGGTATCCATAGAGGGCATAACAGGATTAAAAACTGATTAAAAAAAAAACAAGGATCGCAAAAGTTGATGAGAGTTAATAGGCGCTGATTTGTAAGATCTGAGTTTTAAGATCAAAATATGAGACTGTTTAAGAGGGCCTGCATGTTGCCTGCTGTTAGCCTGGGTAGATCTACATAGAATTTACAATTTGATAATCCCGATCGAATTAACAAGTAAAACAGATGCAGATTTATGTAGACTATCATATGTATGATATACTCCTTGCTGTAAAACTAACAATATTCTGATTTGCATTTTTGAGTTTCTAAAAACATTAACACCTATATGAAGTCACAAAGTAGGGCCCGTTATGAATAACGGTGTAAGAGTGTTGCCCTCTTCTGCCTGGATTTCAGTGATTATCAATCTAAATTTTGTATCAATGTCTGTGCGATCTGCTTCTGCGCTCGCGACAGATCGAACTCAAACAACCGCGAAAATCTTTCTCTTTTCCGAACGTCAGGCGCTACATTTGTGTTCTAGAACGCACTGAAACTACAAGGAGGGCTGCAGGTTTCATTCATTTCTTCCGGTGAGTTAAATAAATTAGAATATGGTTAAAAACAGGGAGCTTCGTATCATATTAAATGACAAGGAAAATGACAGCTCGAACTTGTTAGGCGTTTTAACAACCAAAAATGAACCTACATGGATCCAATTAGCCGCGAAGGCTAAAGTAATGTGCACCTAAATAAACACTGACAAAAAATCTTAAAGTTAATATGTTTGAATACCCTAAACTCACTGTAGCTGTTGTCCACAGTTTGAAAACAAAAAAGTTACACAGTGCTGTTGACGTAGCTAATCTGCTGTCATTTGTGTTTACATACAGCTTCTATAGCTCATTAATAGGAGCTTTAGCTTATACTGTCTGACATTCTATGTTGTGCTGTTGTTTAAATGTCCATTCAGCATCTAGATTAGTGGTTACCAACATTTTATCTTGTCATTCCATAATATGAAGAAATAATTATTTTCTTTTTGTAACGTTGCATGCCAATGAGTTTTGAGCAGTCTTGTGAAAGAGTTGGGTTTTTTTTTTTTTTTACATCAGACTGTTTTTATTTTTAGAAAAAGTAGGAAGCAAAAACCGTATAATTTTCAACTATACTATTTCACAAAAGAAAATCAAAGGTTAGAGAAATGTATGAAGTAAACATTTTATGTAAAACAAGGTTTATGATTTTCTACTACACATTGAAAGGTCCCTGGTGCTCTGTTCGGAGTACTTTTCTGAAAGCTGTTTGTATTTTTGATGCTGACAGTGCCTAACATGAACACAGGACCAAGGACACAAGCTGCCTTCATCCAGGGACACCAGAGCACAATGGAACATGATACCTCCCACTCAGCGCTCTTCTACCTTTTCCAAGAGGTGTCCAAGCTTGCCTCCCCTATTCACAACAGTTTCCTGGACACAAATCCATCCTCCATGTGGCTGAATGAGACTTCTGGGAAAGGTCCATTCATTTTTAAAAAAGAGGAAGAGGATGTACATACATTTCAAGTCTCTAATAGTTCCTGTCAGCAGAATTTGTTTTGTATGTCACCCCCTAATCAGATGAAAAAAGTGAAGGGAAGTCACAGCGGCAAGGTCATGACTTTAGGTGGGCCACATTCTGAATGTAACAGCCCCTGGAAAGTATTAAGTCTGATCAACCTGCAGTGTGAGAGGCTCCTGCATCACAGTGATGTAGAAGAGTCAGATCCAAGTTCAGTCTCATCTGCTACAACATTAGGCCACCCAACAGAAAAAGCCCTAAATACAACAGCGGATGTAAGAGATCAGGGAGTCAGAGGTGACTGCATAAGTGATCAAAGCACTTTGAGATCATCTATTCTTATTAATGAGAGAGAAGAAGTCCCAGCCTGTGTCAGTTATGTGGAGGATGAGAGAGTCTGTGGTGCTGGAGCCAGTAGCTTGAAATCACAGTGCTTTGTAAAGGACTCCAAAGTGGGCTGTTGTGTTCAGTCACAGAAAGCAGACACTGTTAGACCAGAGCTGACGGAGGAAAATGCAACAGCAACTTCTCAACCACAAAACAAAGACAAAAGGGAGGACAAGTTCAGTGTTAACAGACATTTTGAGTGGACCCAGGGGTATAATAAGGATTGTTTCTCCTCTGAACAGGATATCCTGAATGTACCCTTTTCTGAAAACGGTTTGTCAGAAACACAAATCCTCAGGGCATCCCTGCTGGCTTTTAATTCAAAAGAAGATGCAAGTAAAGCTCTTTCAAAGCCAGCACTAACACTAGATTACAATGCAAACCATGTTTTGACTACAGAGCCTCCATGTAACATCCGACTTTGCCATACAAGCTCTGTTTTGTCTTCACAGTCAGCATCACTCATATATAGCATTGCAGAGACATCTCACTCACTTTTAAAACAAGATGACAAAATCATTACATCTGAACTAGAATGTACACAAGTTCCCATAGAGGGATTATCTCATCCAGTTGCACAACTGAAATACTCGAGCTATAAAGGAGAAACAAACCCCTCACCTCCTATTTCAACTAAGCCAGAACCAAGGCCAGTACAACAGGGGGAAACTGCTCATCCATCTGCCAAGCAGTGGAGAACCAAGACTCCTAGAAAACAACCTCATCCCAGCCGGAGTGCCGATATTGGAGATCCAGCCTTCAGGGGAGTAACGTTCAGGATGGACACGGAGCTTGATGACAGCAGGGAACAGTGTCGGCTCCTCATAACTTCAAAGTACAGGTCGTGACAGATTGAACAAGATTTTGTATGGAAATCTAGGAGACAGTGATAGAAAACTTAAATTTGCTGTAATTCCCTCACATACTGTTGTCTGTTGCTTGTTTGCCCACCACAGCAAGGAGCTCCGCAAAAGTATAAGAAAGCCGAGGCTGAAGAAGCAGCCATCCCAGAGATCCCTTCAAACAAGCAGCTCTGATGAGGAGAGTGACCCAACGACCAGTGTTTCCAGTGGGTAACACTCCAAGCTGTCAGTTTATTTTTTCATTTTTGGAGGCTCTCTAGACAGCATTGCTCAGCCCCAACAATTTAAACTTAAAATCTTGTTATAAAGTATACATTAACTGTGTGGATTCAAGCCAATTCTATTTAGAGGCTAAGTTTATTTGCAAGGGAAGGAAATTAAAAAACACAGGAAAAGCAAAAAGTACATAATGTATGTAAATTAAATAAACCTGATAATTCAAGGGGTTTCATATGCATTTTCCTACATACAAAGTGTGCCATTTTATATTGGAAAATTTAAGCAGCAGAAGCAAAAAAACACTGTGTGAGATAGTGGTGCCATGTGGGGTATTTTATGAAATGTCTACTTTGACCACTAGAGGATGCAATCACATCAAAACATGTGACATCAGCCTCACCCAGAAGGGTCTGTGTACATTAAATGTTTTTTTTACAGATGTACAATCATTCTAAGGCCATAATGTGTATAGACTATTTTACCGTAAGACCAAGAAAGTCTGTATCATTCCAAAGATGTGATTTTAACTTTTTTATTTGTAAAAAACAATATTTTGAGTCACTGTATATTGTCAGTGGTAACCATTTATTTCAAATCATCTCAAAAATATTGCAGTGATAAACATCTTTGTCTAAACATGTTTTAACCAAATTTAACTTAAGTTTTAATTTGTATACATTTTTCTCTCGGTCAAAAGGAAACATGAACAAGTTTGTATCTCTAACATGCAGAGGACAGACAGTCAAGACTCTTATCTGTCACACCACCCTGATATGAAGCCTTGTCCTGTCATAGTAGTTTTTAACAGGGAGACATGACATTAATGTTACAGTGAATTTCTATACTCATCAAGAGGAAGTACAATTGTGTCTTGTATACAAATGAAAAATCTCCCCTTCTACCCAATGGGTGTTGTTGTTTTTAGTCAGTCAGTTTATGTAAGTCATAAAAGGACATCAGACATGCAAAACAACATCATTTATATGCCTCTTGGGGTTCAAAGTTCAGTTTAAGTCATTTTAACATTAACTAAAGATATGTTTTTTCTTGTTTCACAAGAGGGTAAAGTCTGCGCATCTTGCAGCACCAGGAAGACCCCCATGTGGAGGGATGCAGAGGATGGGACCCCACTTTGTAATGCTTGTGGAATAAGGTAGCTCATACTAACACTACTAGCTGTTAAATACACAAATCTGATGCTGTATAAAGAGGTTAATCCTTAATGTCACCCTGGGAGCCTTAAGGCAAGTTTAATTAACTTCCAAGCTGACATTCAGAAATATAAGCCTTCCACAGGCTTACATTTTTCCTGTTGACTGTAGAAAAAAGGTCCATAATAATATCAAGTTCAGCAGACTGATCGTGCATATAGACATTAAGTTGTCCATAAAGGCAATCATTATGCATGAATCATAATTTGTGGAAAACCGGATCTGGAATGTAAAACTAAATAAACAGACTCCGTTTGACTGTATATAGTTTTATACAGTCTTAATTTCAATAAATTTATTCTGTCTTTGAAAAAGAAAAACATGAACAATACTGTGGATTAGAAATAATTCTTTAAACTTGCTAACTACAGGCTCATATACAGCAACAAAAACCAAAATCAACTAACATTGTGAAGCATAAAAACTAAAACAGCTTTCCTCTTGACTCATTATCTCAACTCATTATTTTTCTGTCTTTGTTTTAAAAATAATTTTAAGAGATTAACAAAAAAAATATAGTGTGTACTCACAAAAGCCTTTGTGTTCATGTACACATAAACATTACTGCTTATACCATGGAACAGTTAAGGCCTTTGTACACTTGGGACATGACATGTAAACAACATGTTAATGAAAAGTAGTGGCCTGTAAATATTTTGCATTAAAATAACTGGCACAACTTTTGTTCAACAAATAAATTTGCACTGCAGACAGAGTAGATACACTGATTGTTTATCAAGAGGGGAGGAGTATGCCACATCATGCAGTTTGTTAGTGATACCTCTAGATGGCGGCATCCACTTTTTTGCCTCAGTGCTTACCTGGTCAGCTCTCTGATTAATTAGATGTGCTCAGTATAGAATGTAAAGCACTCGCTTACATTAACTGTGACTTGCTGAACGTGTTTCTTCCAAAGCTATTACATCCAGTAATTGACTGCATTAGCTAGGTAATGTAGGATTACGAGAAACAGTCAATGGATTGGACACTTTGAAGTGACACTTACTTATATGACATGATTGGTTGGTGCTTTCATTCATGGTGCAGAAGGACAGAGAATTGTCCTTGATCCAAAACTAAGTTATGGCGCTTTTTTTTTAAATTTTAAAAAAAAAAAAAAAGTTACGGCATTTTTTTTGTGCTTTATTCAAGTTCTGAGTGAAAGTACTTATAACTACGTAATTTGTTTTAAAAAATGCACTGAGATGTAAATAAATTAAATTTGTAATACAATTTTAGCCTGCAGAAAAAACTTTTGAAAAGAGGGATTAAATTAAATCAGTGATCCTAAAGTGGAACATTACAAGTGTACGTCATGTCAGACGTAAATCTGCAACAGCATTCATCATGATACCTGAACATTAAATTGAAAAATAGTGTAATCACCAATGTGGTTTTTTTCTCTCTTTTGAAGGTATAAAAAGTACAGAGTGCGCTGTGTCAACTGCTGGCATATCCCTAGGAAAGAGAGCAACTCCAACTCATGCTGTCTTAAGTGTGGAAACTTTGTGAGGCTGACCTCGGCTCAGCGGAACCACACCACCTAGGGAACTTACACAGAGCAAAGGTTTTTATGTCCATGTGACGAAGCTCTTCACACACACTTGCACAAAACAGCTCGAGGCTGCACTCTCTGCTCCTGTAGTTCTCAGTCCTCTACAATTCATCACAGATGTGAATGCAAACATGGAGGAGCAGCACCAACTTCTCACATTTAGCTTGACTCTGAGTATTTAAATTAGTTTCACTGCTACAGTGTTGTACCTCATGCGGCTGCATTAATTCCAAGGATGCTGTATACACCAGTGAAAAATACTGACAGGTTAAAGACTAAAAGAAACCACTTAAAACTTATAAAAAATACTTGGTAGACAATGTCTGAAAACACATTTGTCCTTCAATCTTCACTGCACTGATCCTATTTGTGTTATCTGCTTGCATATGTAGCATCTATGAAAATATACAATTGGTGGGTTTGTTTTCCTCTATTACATATAGAGTGATTTAATGACAATTTGTAGCAGAGAAACATTTGGACAAATTAATGGCATACTGTAGTGTAACTAGAAGACATAGACACATTCAGTGGAAAGTAAGATCATAATTGGTGACATTTTTCATCCAAATAGCTTTAATGTTGCTTGTGTGTAATGGTCAGCAATGCCAGATGGCTGCATTTGAAAGTTATTCCTGTACTTGACCAAAAACAGCAACCAGAGCTCAGCGCTGTGTTCACTGTTATTAACTGCAAACGATTTACGTCACTTGACCTTGATGGTAAGACTATCTTCTAAGTTCCACAGACACTTTTAGTTGCAAACATTTATAAAGTTTTTTATTTTGTTGTCAATGTCATGGTTTTCTAATTGTGGTTGTTTTCAAGGTTTGTTCGTTTCTTGTTTATTCGGGATGTTGTAAATTTAATTAGTGCACTGATTTCTTAAGCCTTGATGTTATCTGTGAGAAGCAAAAAAATAGATTTTTGGGTGAGTTTTCATTGGGTTTTGGTCTGTATTAAAATTTAGTATTAAACCATGCGATTTGTTTCCTGTTTTTTTAGGCTGCATTTGAATAAGGACTGCACTTGATATAAAGCCACCTTCTAAATTCAGCGACTGTGAGACTAAAATGGTATCATTTCAGAAGGGTGCACATTAAACTACACGGAGAAGTACAAGGAAGAATTGTTCATTAATGAGACTTCCCAGTTTCCTCAGCCCACCCTGCAGTGCAGGCCTGTTTGCCAAGTGGGTGGCCTCACACAAATTGATACAGTGCAGCTATTATTTCAAAAAGGATTACGTCTTCCTCTTATTTGAAACAGCCAGAGAGAACAGCCTCTCCCACCATGAGCCAAACTATCCAGCAGTAAGAAACATTGAAGGAAATGAGCATTGTTTGAGCCAAGAACATAAATGATAGAAACAAACTCGCTAAAATGAATGGCCTTGCATCATTTTTTCATTAAGTATATTTCAAACTGAAACAGCTTCACCTGCTGTGGTCATTTAAGAATCAACTCTTTGACATAAGGAACAGTTACGGAGAATAACTACTTTTAGTCAAGTCCTGAACTTAAGTGCATTTTTGTGGTACTTATTGCCACTATTATTCTCTTCCACTTTATACTTCAACTGTACCATATTTTAAGGGGTACCATCATTTTCTTGTCTGTGTCTGTTGGTGATGAGCCATAGTTACTTTGCAGACTTTGTTTTTTTTTTTTTTTACATAGAATATGATTTGTAAAATAAGATCAAATACTACTGATTTTACTGTATATAACTATAAAAAGTGGTTAAAAGTGTCTTCACATTGACCAAATACACTACAAAGAAGTTGCTCACAAGTTTGTGAATTCAGTTGTGCTAAACTTAGAGTTTGAATGCAGGATTTAAGTATTTTTTACAAAGTTGTTTAAAGTAGGCCTATGTAACAGAATTACACTTTATTATTTATTTAAAGTGAATGGATAACTCCTCGCGATCATATTCTCATTAACTAATTATCATTATCATTACCGTACCATTAATGAAGTTTATTGCTTCAGGTTTGCATCTGCTTATTTTGATGAAGACAGACTGCAGGAGGAGGAGAAAGTTTAGAGTGGGAGGCTAAAAGTCAAAGATGTAGTCAGATGCGCAACTTTTTTTGTGAATGAAAGGGAAGAAGGGGTTCCGTCCCAGACAGGCGCTGATCTCGCCTGCTGGGGCCGCCGTGCCACCGGACACTCTGGACCATGACCTTGGACAGCAAACTCATGGACGAGACGGACATTGACGTAGAGCGAGAGACAGACTGTGGCGGGGACGCGGAGAATACACATTTCCCTGTGTTTGGAAAGAGAAATGCCAACTTTGAGCAAAGCGCGTCATCATTTACTCCTGAATACCGGGAGGAGGGAGACTCTGCAGTCCGGCTACAGGGTGGTCCAGGCGGGAGAGGCGCCTCGGTGAAGCCTCCGTACTCGTACATCGCTCTCATCACCATGGCCATCCTCCAGAGCCCGAAAAAGAGACTCACCCTGAGTGAGATATGTGATTTTATCAGTCAGCGCTTTGCATATTATCAGGAGAAGTTTCCTGCGTGGCAAAACTCAATCCGTCACAACTTGTCTTTAAATGACTGCTTTGTCAAAATTCCCCGGGAGCCTGGGAATCCCGGCAAGGGAAATTATTGGACCTTGGATCCCATGTCGGCCGATATGTTTGAAAACGGAAGTTTTCTTCGTCGGAGGAAGCGTTTCAAGAGGCAGCATTTTTATTTGGAAGCGCTGAAAGACTTCAGGGCGCAGGAGCGCAGCCTGATGCCAGTTTTTCCTCTGCTCGGAGCGCACAGGATGGGTTCTTGTCTCCAAGGTCCTGACTTGTACCACGACCTGGGCATTAGAAGTCGTCCAAGCCCCCACACTGGTCCCGGCATCCCTCCTGTGAGCAGCATCATACCTGCGCTGTCCTCGCTCCTCTCTAAGAACTTTCCCTCTCGTCTAACCTTTGACCATTTCGACCCTGGACGCTGCGCCGCCGTCCCATCTTTGGCCCCAAACTCATCGTTCATGCCTCCCATCTCTCTGCACGGAATGATACCAAACTACCACGTTTCTCACTTGTCCAATTTTCCCACTGGGATCGTTAAAGTTTCATCTAATTCAGTTTAATGTAGCTTTACGGTGCCCGACAATCTTGAATGTACGGGAAACTGAATCTTGTTCCTCGAGAATAACCATGATGCATATGTAAAATTTAGGTTGTTAGGAATGGTCTAAATTCGCCATGATTTTCTTTTTTTTTTCTTGAAGTAAATGTTTTTGAAGAACTGAGTCGCTACAGATCTTAAATATGTTTGAAATAAACACGAATGATTTTTACAGTCTTTACAATTTGAATTTAAAATCACAGGATTTATCATTGTCATAGGCACTCTATAAGAATGTAACCGATTAAATTACGATTTTATTACATTTGGACATATCTTTTTGCGTATTTTTTGTCTTATGTTTTTATGAAATGTAAACACAGACGATGAGAGATTGGTGCGAATTAAAGCGTTTTAGAGGGAGAACAGTTAAAAAAAAACAAATATCCATTCCATATTGCTAATGTAATGTTATGCCTAATAATAATAATAATAATAATTATAATTATTTTTATTATTATTATGATGAGGATAATAATTTGGCTTAAAAGAGCAGTTTATTCTGTGAGATTAAAACGAAAATTTATAAAACACTAGGCCCAGTGAATAAAACATATAGGCGCCATTATGTGAAATCACTGAAAAACAGTTAGCCTGCAATCCAAGCTGTAAATGTTCAACTTACCCGACAGGCCTGAATAAAGAATGACTTTCTAACTTGAAAAGGAAATGGAAATTATTCAAATGTGACAACATCACTGCATTTATTTCGCAGTGGATGAATGATCAGCTTTAGAGTGAATGTAAATACAAGAGGTGACAAAAGATCTGAGCATGTGGCCACTTTCTTTCTCCCTCCCTCGTCTCAGTCATTGTCCGCGTGTGTGTGTGTGTGTGTGGTTGAGTGTTTTCCTCCGCATCATGTTCCCTTTAGTCAAAAGAGGTGTTCATATTACAAAGCATGCTGCTCCTCTCAGCTTCTGCAGCCTAGCATTGACCAGCGTAGTTATTAAATACACCTAATTATCTGACCGTCGTGTAATACTACAAGTTAAAGTTTTAATTTGTTTTGCTGTGCTGTTCGTTTTGTTTTGTGGGAATGTGGACGGCAAACGTACGCCTGCATTTATGAGGATGAAAGTGAAGGAAATGAAAAACTCAGATACCAAAAAAGCAAACACCACATCCGAAAAACACACAATCCTAAATTTATTAAATTATTTTGTATGTAGATTCTCCCTTTTTCTGAGTAATGCATTCCTGTATTTTATCACCATTTTTATGTAAGGTTGAAACAAAGTAATCTGTTGATTCAATCTTAGACTGTATTAGGTTTAACACAAATGTTATACAAAGTTTTATACAAATATATGGCCAGTGCAAAATGTTATTAGGTATTTGTCAAGAAAGTATTCAAATGAGTGAGGGACCATCTGACTTCTAGGTACTACCAAAATATATTTGTAGGGTTTTTTGTATTAAAAGGTTTGTATCTGTGTCTGTATAAGTGAGAGTAAGTAAGAGATTTTAAGAGTATGTGAGCATGTTAAAAGTTGTAAATCTAATTTAAACACAGGTAAACAAGGGAAGAAATTTACAGTGATGGTTGTTTATCTGCTTTCCCACAGAGTGTCGTCCAAGCCCTTTATGATCTAAATAACATCCAAGAGGGAACCCAAACTTTAAACTGAATATCTGGAATAATATCCACGCAATTTCCTCTATTTTCCGGTATTAATGTTTTACCTTTTATCCAAAACATCTGGAATTGACATGTGAAACTAGAAGGACATTTGTTTCAGTCCATCGTCACAAGTTAACATGCTGTACAATTTTATATGTTTTTATAGTCAAGTTGACAGTGTAAGTAATAATAAGAAGGTAAGGACAATGTTTTTGTTATGTTTATACTTTTATCCACTGGAACATCAGCTTATATGTGTGGAGGAAATCTCCCCCAGAATGTAGCTGCTGGTGTAAGAATGATGCGGCTCTTAGCAGGTCTTCTGCCGTCTGTAAACAGCTGCCTTCCACCTAAAAATACCCCCTCAGGGAGCAGTTTGCTTTTCCTGGCACACTTAGTCATATTTGAGTTTAATTCAATTATAGCACACACGCATGCTCACAGTCCATTTCCCCCTTTGAAAAACTAAAATCTTTATGTATCTCAATCGAGTGTGGGCCATTAAAGTTAGTCTGTGGTGTGTGAGCCAGAGTCAGACTGCAGCGTGAGCACTGTGACAGGAAATATGATGGAGTGTGTATATTTAAAGAAATGGGGGCCCTCTTTAATCCCTAAAGACAGGAACGGACAGATGACAGAGACATATAACAGCAGAGCCACTCATGAGGTCATAATTTATCCAAATGTCTGTATAAAATGACTTTACTGAAAGAGCAGAATCTTTTTGGGAGTGTTTCAAATATTCTCCAGTGAAACAAAAAGGGCTAAAAATTTAGTCATGAGAAAAACATGTTGTTTTTTAAATAAAAAGTCAAAAACTTTCACTTACTATCAAACAGTTTCCACTTGCTATTACATGTTTTAGACTTATCATGACCATTTGTATAAATAATTATTGACTTTTTACCTAATGGCAGAAATAGGCTCTCATGTAAAAGACAAAGAAGTGAGTTTAACATTTGGAAACAAGAAACATATGAAGAAGAAAGGAAATGATAGACGAACATGAGGTCAACATGACAATCCAGTTTATTTCCACTGACTGCTTTGCATCCAAACAACCACGACCAGCATAGCTAGACGGATCCTTGGCTCTCTTTCGGAGGTGTGGACGTGTGTTGGGACAAATGTGTGTGATTATAGTCCCTGCTTGTGATAAAACCGCATCAATAGCAGAAAATGAGAGGACTGCGGAAATAGTCCTATATTCCCCAGCTGTGTTTAGCCTCCAAACAAGCGGACACTGACAGAGCCCAAGGCAGAGAGCCGGAGACATGACGTAATCAGCTCAGCCTCTGTCACCCATTAGCTGATCCAACACATCTGAGAGTTTCTCCTGGTGTGTTTCTGTGTTCTTTTTTTTTTTTTTTGCAGCAAAAGAGCCCGCACCGGCTGCCCATTTTAACACCTCCCAAAAAGCTGAAGTTTCTTGGTCAAGAAAATGACACACAGAGGTGGATAAAGAGCAAACATCAGGCCCGCTGCAGGCTTGTGATGTTCTTTGATGAAGGGACATTTGGTTTCAATTCATCCTTTTTTTTTGGTATTCTCCTGCAACTTGATTCAGCATCTGTGCCACTTTTTTTCCCCAACCTGTACCACCTAAAATCAAGACCCAAAAAGATCATTTCACTCTCGTTGGAAAAATAGCTATTTGATCCGTTGCCTTTAGTTTGTGTCCATGCAATTTTTTGTTGTTTTTTTAAAACTTTGAATTCTCTGCATAATCCTCCAATTTTGAGTAATATTTTTCGGAGGGTACTGGCTACAGATTTCGATAGGTCTACAGCCCTGCTAACTGCCCTATAAAGATGTACTTCAGCATAACTGTGTTTTTAGTTAAAGCTATAGTAAGCATGCTAACATACTTACAATTATAATGCTAATTGCTAAATATCTGCTTCAGATATTTAGCAGGTATAATCTCTACTGTCTTCTGCAACAATTTAGCAATAGCTTGTTTCTGCTGCATGAGAATAAAGATTTTTTCCTTTCATTTGAGGACACAAGTTCAATGAATAAATAAATATGCACTACACAGCTTTAACTGTGCACTTATACCTGACACATTAATGTTTTCTACACTTTCACAGCTCCGTTTCTAAAACAGACAGAGAAACACACACACACACACACACACACACACACATACATGCACACATACACATGCACAAAAGTACAAACATGCAGACACACACTGGCCTGGAATGCAACAGATGTCAGGGGATGCAGTTCATTCTTGTGTACATTTGCTGTATGCTGGACTGGAAGATGGGCTCTTATTACATGAAATGCCCCAAAAAGTTAGATTACATTGAAGTTCAACCAATTGCATTAATTCAAAAACAGGACTATGTAACAGAACAACTAATTACAACACTATAGTTTTAGAAAATGTGAGTATCTATGGAAATAGCTTAAAATACAACCTAGTTCCCAACATCTGTCCTTCATGTCAAAAGCTGTACCCCTGAAAGTAAGTAAGTGGCGGTAGTACAGTCACAGTATAGCTGGAATTTTGTCATCCAGATGTTTTGCTGATTCACTCATTATTATTTGTTACATGCTGATTTAGGGACCCCTCCGATAAAAATTAAGTTTTTAACCTTGTTAACACCTTCATTTAGTGTTTTTACATGCTACCAGACATATTATAAGTGAAATAAGCAATAAACGCCATGCCAGAGCTTTTGAGCTCAGAGTTCGAAACTGCAGTGTACCAATGACAGTCTCACAAACACGAATTCAGACTGCCAAGATTTAATACAACACATACCCAAGGAACCAATCCCATCAACTTGCAGGGTGAAACACGAGGGATCTGAGAAGAGGCTACTTATCAGAGCCACTTATCAAACTGGAGGTTCTGTGACGAGTTCTGTTTTTGGATGCAAAGTTGCAAAAAGAGAAATGGTTGGCCTTCATGTATTTACTCAAGGATATGAAAATCTGAGAGCGAAAGTGAAGTCTGCAGAAACCTTTTCCTCAGAGCACTGTTTTGCCAGAAAATTTATATTAAAGTCTGATACTGTTCATCCATTTATCCTGGGGAGACAGCAGTATGAGCCAACCATTTGGTAGGCCAGTTAGTTTATTTGTCTCCTGTTTTATCCGTTGACTGTGTCCAAACAAACCTGCCATATGCTAGAAACTGCTAGCCAATGTTAGCCTGCCAAGTTACATGATGATTCATGTCAAATGCTGACAGGACATTTTATGTGGCTTTGGGGAGAGTGAGGTTTGGGGGATGGGAAGAAAACAAGCATTAATCAAAACAGTTTGTCAGATAGCAAAGCCGCTGATGAAGTTTGTCTGATTGATGAGCAAAGTGAAAAATGCAGGCTTGCAGCAGAGAGGAGGGTGGAGATGGAAGCAGGGACCACGTAGGTCCACACATATGTCAGCAAATGAAGGCAAAGGTTGACAGTTAAATCTAAGGGACTTTTAATAGGAAAGAAAATCTAAATATACATGAAGATAGTGATGTCTTTTGGGGTTAAATCAATGCCTCGACAGCAACAAGAATTCAAAGTGTTGAATGGTAGTGAGTTAGCATCGTTGTTTTGCTTAAGTCTTTACAAACAATATTTTTTGCACTTAAATTTATAATTACTATAAAGAAATCAGCCTTAAAGGCAGCTGTAGCAATCTTATTCTGGATAAGAGCAGGTGAGTTGTGTTGTAATGGCTGCTTGTGTCCCACCCTGCAGCCCGACAACCTCACAAATATCCCCTAAGTCCTCCCCCTCCCACTCCCCCGTTCCTCCTCCTTTGAAACTGCTCCACCTCGCCACTCTGTATCCACTCCCTCCTCCAGTGCTCATAAAAAATTATCCCTGACAGGTGCTGGAGACCCACGCCAGGGATACAAGAGTTGCAGGAATCATTAATGAGCTCTGGTCCGATAACCCTTGAATACTTTTGGATCAAATAAATCTGTCTTTTTTCTTTCCAAATATATACACATCAGCAGCTGCCATTAAATCCATGCTGATGGGTTTAACCTGTTTTTTTCTTCTTAAGCAAACACACATCGGAGACCTGAATCAGCGAAAACAAACAGCAGCCAAATGTCTTGAAGACACCAGTTAGTCAGACTCGAGGTCTTGGTTAGCTGGGAAGGGAAGCAACAGGGGAAGGAGAAGTAAGACAGAAATAGAGGCAAGGTCAGTGTCAATAGCAGCTTTGTTATTTCAGCAGAAGACTTAAATCTCCTTCCTTCTCTTCCATCTACTCCAACCACCGCTGATTTGGCCATCCTTGAATGTATCTGCTGCAGTTGGGCGCAGTTAGGAGAAGTGGGATGACTAGATGTTTTCTGCTCTTGTGTTGACAAGCCTCCCCTCTCAGCATGCAGCTAGGGACCACCCTAGTTGACTCTCATAAAAGCACATTCTCCCTTGCCCTCACTTGCTCTCTCCTCCGCTAATATGTCAGCTTGTGAACTTTGGCTCTCTTACTTGGCTGCCTTACACTCTTGGTTGATTTTACCTGTATGCATCATGCCGTTGTTTTCAAATAACAATGAATCAGGGGCTCCTGAAATTCATGCAAATCAGATGTTAAGCATTTCTGCATCAAAACGAGGAAAACCATGGCTATCATTCAGTCATTCATCCATGTAGAATGGATTTTCATATGAGTGGAGAATATAAACAGTGATTGACATTCACACAAGGAAAAGTGAACAAAGTGACAAGTCAGAGCCTACAGTTGAATGCTATGGTGGAGGTGAGGTTTATAAAATGCAAATGAAACCATCTTTTTTAGAAAATTTATTTGACATTTATTTTGATCATCATTGATTTTTATTGATTATCTAGTTTGACCCATGTCCAGTCAGCTAACAAGGAGGGGCAGGAGTCATGACCTATACTGCAGCCAGGCACCAGGGGGCGATCTAGATGTTTTGGCTTTACTGTTGAGGAGCTGTCATGATGTCTGTTATTTTACAGTCAATGAATAATTATGATGGAGTCATACTTTAAGAGGTTTCTATCATTTTAGCTCATATTGTGCTTTAGTAGTGCATCCAGCATTACTGCACAGCATCTGGGGCCCAACGACTGATAATCCAGCATAAATGACAACAGTTTAAATAGTATAGTTAAATATCTGTTGGTTCTCAGAAATAAATTCATCCTTTATCTGCCTTAACACTGGTGATCAAACTAAAAGTTAACATAAGAATTAAACCAGGGTATAACAATACAGAAGCAATGTGCAGTACATTTCCCATTTTTTGACAAACTGTCACAGAAGATAAGTGAATATGTAGACTGTAGTCGACTGTACAAGCTCAGCATAGCTTCTTTGAACAATAATCCCCCAAACGTTCTCTCACACAGCTGAGGGCCTCGCTAAATGGAGCACAGGTCGGCAGCCACACAATGCAAGGAATCATTCCAAAAACAATAAGAATATGAAACAAAGGAGACGCACATGTGCACTGCAACAAAAAAATGACTAAGCTGGAAGACATGAAAGCTGAATACATCCCAGCATATGGTTGCCAGATTTGTTTTAGAAATCCAATCATACAAATACAAGGATTGATGTAAGGAGGACAACCATGTGAGGGAGTCTGTTTCATGTCAGGCTGCTAGTGGCCGGCGGCTCATGTTACGTGCAAAAGCTGACGGACAGCTCCATTCACCCTGATACATGTTCTTTTTGAATCTGATGTTCATCTGCTGCTGCCATGAAGAGGAAAGATCCTGTATGTCAGACTGTGTGCTTCAATAAAAATGCTCAGTACTTATTAACTCTAGCTGCAGTAATAATTCATGAGGTGGAATGAAAGGAAAATTGTGGATGAAATTAAGGTTTAAGTTTATCGGAACTTGAGTCTGCCTTTTTTTTAAAAAAAAAAAATCATATATATATATATGCCAAAGCAAGCAAAAAAATAAAACTACAAGAGCTGCTCCCAAGTTGAATTTACATAGCAAAAAAAAATCTGACATCCGACAAATTTTTGAGGGAGAGCTGATGGTAGGCTACACAGGGAGAAAACATGTGGCATGTGGTAATATTTTTCCTTGAGTGAAAAGCAGCGAAAATAGAAAACTTGTGTCAGATGTCTGCCTCACAAAATGCATGTTTTGCAAGTGATTGTTGTCCTGCAGAACCAAGCATGCATGGGTTTTATGTGGCGTTTGTTATAACCTGATACTGATACTGAAATGCCATCTTTCACCATCTTTTTATTGTTGAGGGAACCGGGACAATGGTAACTTCTCAGTTGACCCACAAAAGCTTTTTAATTCCTGCGGCACTGTGTGTTGCTCCATCACTGCTGCATTCTTATCAACTTAAAAGATGGTGATGAGTCAGCGTATGTTCACAAATTGTTACAATTGTCTCCAAGAGGCCAAAAAATAAAAAGTAACTGCATGTTCAGTCTTTGTCATGTTGATCACAAACATGTACTGATTTTAAAGGTTTTAATTTGACTTGGTTTGGAGTTTTTGTTCAGTTATTTCCTGTTTTATTTTGTAATTTCTTTCCCCTTGTCTCATGTTTTGTTACCCTTCCTGTCTGTTTCCTATCCCACCCTTTTTGATTGACAGGGTTTAACCAGTCTCTCATTTGTCTTCTCTTTCTATTATATTCAAGTCTATGTCTCTTCTCCTTTAAGATATCAGTTTCCTCTGGTTCTGTGTCCATGTCCCCATCCTGTCCATTTTCCTCGTGCTATCTTTGTTTGTGGTTTAGTTCTGTTTTTTTGTATCTCCTTTTTGTATCTCCAACCTTTTGCTGCTCCCTCAGTGTTTGGTTACTTGTACCATCTTAATTTATGAAAGCTTTCTTTTTATTTCTTTCAATTTCTGGGTTTTTTTGGACCCTCTTTGTAACCCTGACATCTAATCCACACTTATCTACATTTTTCTGCCACCATTTTTGTACTTGTTTGTTGTTATTTTCCACAGATATGACTTCCTCACTCCTCAAAGCACAAAATAAAACACTGATTGCCTCTTCTCAAGGAGGAAACTGCCATCACAGAGCACAACAGAGATTACAGGACAGATATTAATCTGGTGTCAAATGTTGCTAGGATGTTTTACCCAGCGAGGAGAAAGAGGTTGCAAATAATTATCCTTTACTCTAAAATCCAAAATATGACTGACATGTCATCACTAAAAGACGTACTGTCCGGGTTTAAGGCTCCCACCACCTCACAGTGTTCACCTCTCTGGATATAAACATGCAAAGTATTTATCATGCCACACACATGTGCGCACACTCACACAGGCCCACACACACACTTCTCCTTTTGGCAAGTTGCTCTATATTTAGAATCCAAACAATAAAATGAGATAGCATCGAGTTTTTAAAGGAATCCTGGCACTTTATTTTCCAGCATTTATTGCTCTACATTTCACTGCTCAGCTCCGAAAGAGCAACAACTATTAAAGTGCAAAGTGGAATAAAACCTAATAGCACCCAATAACCAGAGTATCAACAAAAATAACTTTTAACAGTTCCAGGTAACACACCTCGCCGGGGTAGCTTAGCTTGAGTAAACGTAGATGGAGGCCTTCAGCTCTCCCTGCGTGTGTTTGCCTTTCCATGCTAACTTCACCTCATTACAACAGCGAGTTCTGAGGTCAACGGAGCCAAAGGGAGGGAGAAATATGTAGGATCAGGTAAAGGTCCCTGTATGGAGAGTGAGAAAGATTAAATGCAACCAGTTCATATACAAACACAAACTGGTCCACTTTATATGATGTTCTATGGCCAGGAACTCATAAATTCAGATTATTTTCTGTCATTTAGGAGGGCGATTTTTAATGTCACGCTGTGTAACAAGCCACATCTTTATCCTGTTAAACTTTATTAATTTGGCCTCAGCTTTCATCCAGAGTTTATAGGCCTTCGAAATGCCTGAATCCCTGAGGTGGGGCTTGTTCAACAGGGCTCACCCACTGTTAGCTATGTAAACAGCTGTAACCCCCTGCCACACACACACACACACACACACACACACACACACAGGAAAGAAACAGTGAATCCATAGGAACTTTAAAAAAAGATGCCTGACCAAAGCTGATCCTTAAAGGAGCCCTGTGTAAGTGTGTAAGTGTCATGTAATATTTTGTGCGCACGCCACATGGAGAAATCTCACCGTGCAAATATTCAGAGGCAAGGGCAGAAAAATGGGGCATATTTATACAGTATGTAAGAGGGCGGGGTGCAAGCTGTGATCACAATAATGAAAAACATGACTGTTTAATTTGAGTCGTTCATAAAAATATGGTTTAGCTGGAAAAAGAAAAATAATATTACTGTATGCATTACAGTAATAATAACCAAAATTGAAAGTTTGTTCTTGGAAGCTGCAGTTGACAAAAGCAGTCTCAAGGCATGGTTCACTCAGTAGCTGCTCTGGAGCTGTCAATCATATCTCACCACTTCCCTCTGCAGATGAGGTTTCCACAGCTGTCACTAAACTTGCAGATGTGACAAGTTTCCATCTTTTCTTAGATTAAAACTTGCAAAAGAAAATTGCTTTTGACTTTGAAAACTTGATCTAATTCTCAAGAAAACCCACAGAGAAAAAATACATAATTTTATTTTGTATAACTGTCATACTCTTTTTCCTGCTGAAGCAGATTTTTGTACTAACTTTGAACTAAGTTGTGAAAAAAAGTAACTTTTTACAGTTATTTATCACTAATTTACGCATAATTTTAAACTTTGGGCATATTTTTAGATATTTCATGTTGATAACATGTATAGCATTATACTGTACTTATTCAGAGTGTGTGTTTATTTCTATACATTTTTATGACACTAATCTGTCAGATGTGTGTGTGGTCAGGAAGCGCTGCTAGCAGCAGAATAACTGTGGTTTACTGTAAATAGAAGATGGTTTAAATGTAGCTGTTTAATGTCCTGCTCTTTGTTATTCATGGATGCATGATATTTATTTAGAAAGCAAACAAAAATAAACATAACACTCAACTGTGGTTTATGTTAAGTCTAACAGCAGTATTACAGGGATTCAATAAACCTGACGAAAGTTCCTCATTGTTCTTGGAAACAGTATTTTTTGATAAATGAGAGTTAATATTAGTATTTATTGGAGCTGTCAGTGGTTCAGTTTCCATTGCTGAGCATTAAACTCTGGTCCTGGAGCATGAAGTATAAATTAGAGTAAGGGTAAAAATAAAAAATGTCAAATAAAAATGCTATGAGCTCGGGCCGCCGTTTAGCCCAGGCCCCGTCCTCCGCGCAGCGGTCGCAAGTTCGATTCCGGCTCCGACCATTTGCTGCATGTCACCCCCTTTCTCTCTATCTCCCCATTACAACACTGTCCTATCAAATAAAGGCCAAAAATGGCCAAAAAATAATCCTAAAAAAAAAATGCTATATGCTCAGCATAGTACAGACGGTGTTTCACAAGTTTGTAGTATTTGGAGATGGAAAATTCCACAACACCAAGAGATCAGTTCTATTTTTACCATGTTTAACTTTTATATAAGTATTAAAATAAGTCTTTTGTTCCTAAGTAACTTAAACCTGCCTCATTGCCTCTCATCAACACCTTCCTAAAACACACACACCCACACACACACAAACACGCACACACACAGTGAGTGGACATGTTTTGACAGGTGGTCATCACTGGTTTATACAGTGCAGCAGAAGATCCTCCGGGAACGGAAGAAGAGACAGAAAGAAAGCAAGTCTGCGTGTGTGTGTGGACGTGTTTGGGTTATGTATATAACCAAATGACAGACATTAAGAGCAGATACACACACACACACACACACCAGGAAACAAGAGAGTGATTAAGCTAGAAGGAGAGAGAAGGGCTGAGTGTTATTTCAGTCACAATGGGTCCAGTTGTCACTGAGCCCCGTGACCAAGAGCCTTTTTGCTCCCTCCTCTCCGTTCATAAACCACCTCCGTATGTAGAGCAGCACATCTGGCAGACAGATGTCTATCTCTCCTCCAGCTCTTGTTTTCTCTCCCTCTGTACTTCTTTTTCCTTTGGGCAGGCCTGCTGTTAATCCCACTCTCCTCCACCTGGCTCAGACCACCCACACACTGAGCAAGGCAGCGGCCCACCAGCAGAGAGCAAGTGTGTGATAACTTGTGTGTGTGTGTGTGTGTGCATGCATGTGTGTGAGTGTTTTTGTGTGCTTTAGACTCATCATGCAGACAAAAAAAAACTAAATTAATCATAACAATTAAACATTTTCTATTTTTTTAAGTAACAGATATCACCACATTCAAACAGGCAGTACAAGCTAGTCTGTAAATAAAGTCAGCAAATAACAGTGTTTTGCTGTTTCTTTTCAAAATGTAAAGAAACTTGATGAGCTCAATTTTGAGGCTGATAAGATAAAAAATCTGTTTCAGTGTGATTATACAAAGATACAATGGACCCTAATGAACACTTAAGAGCTTAGAAGCAAAGTTTACTACATAAAAATGTCCAACTAAAAGAAATATGACCAATTTTCAACTCTTTAAACATTCTAACACTAATGTTCTGTGCTGTGTATGGCAGGAATACCACAGCCAACTTATATTGTACAGCTGTTGATACATTTACAGGCTTAGTTTCACTTTAGTTATTCTGCTTTATTTTTTTCAGTTGAGTCATCTCATTTCCCCTATATATATATATAGATATATAAAATAAAAAAATTATAACGGTGAATAAAATCATGCTACACAATGCTAAATAGACATGAGTAAAGGTTTGCAAACATAACTTTAAATATCTGGCAAGTCACTTACAAGTTTAAAATCTTTGTTGCCATCTAGTGGCAAGAAAACTAAAATACTCAAAGAGTAAAATCTGCACTGCAGATATACAATGACAATGACCAGATATGCAAGACAGCAATGTTGGATGTTGTCGCTCAGTCCTAAGGTTTAAACCTGATGATCCCCGCAGTCCATCTTTGGTCATGATAACCAGCATTGTTTTTTTTATTTACCACTAAGCTTTGATATAAATTCCTCAACCTTTATTTGAACTAAACCAGGAAAAGTGCCATCTCTCTCTCTGTACTGTAATTTTATTTATTAGTTGCTTTTGTATTCATTTATAAATGTATCTATTTCAAACTCCGGTGTCTTTTTTCCCTATTATTGTTTTACTTGTTAGCATATTTTTCCTGTTTTCTTTTCTTCGTTTTTGGCCATTTTGTTGTTATTGTTGTTACCTGTTTTGTTCTATTTGACACCATTTTATGATACCATTTGACAATTTGATGTCAATGTAAATGAGAACTCCTCAATAGTATTTCAAGGTAAAATAAGGGTTAAAAATAAAATTATTAGTTTTGGAAACACAGCAGTGTCTTACAGGATCAAAGACTTTGGAATTTAGGCCAGATCCTGTAAAAAAGAGACAGAAATGAAACAGGACAACCATATGTCTGTTTTCTGTTGTTACAGTTAAACCAAGATGATCAAATGACAATTTTTTGGGAAATAAAATTAACATTGCTTTATAAACTTAAATGTTTTAGTTGTTTGAAGGGACTTGCTATCTTTGCTTCCATGCATACATGCATGTTTTTGTACATTTATCAAACATTAAAACATGGAAAATGAGTAAAAACGTGGCCAGTATTGATAAAATTATTTAACATAAATAAACCTGCTGGTTACGGTGGATGTTAATTTACCAAAATCAGCCAAAAAGTTTGCAATCCATCAAAGTCACACACAAGACTTGACAACGGTGTTATTGTAAGTGTGGATGTGGCTTTGCATGTGAATGCACAGGGTCCTCTAAGGCATAGTGTGTTTGTTTAAGTAGATTTAAATTGGATAAATAATACTTTCAGGTACCCTAAATTTTTAAATTATTCAATGACAATTATACTGACGCATATAAATACACATATTATTTTCCCTTATAATCTGAGTTTTGTACATTGGCTTATACTCATACACTATAAAATATCTGCAAAAGCAGAAGAAGAGGTTGCAATGTTACAAATGCGTTCCAGATTCCAGCAAAAATACAGAAAAGACAGCAGCAAAATGTACAACAACAGTATTTTAAATAACAAAGAGAAACTGCATGCAGCTTTTCTCTAGAACAAACAATCAAGTCCAGAGTGAGGGAGCTGCAAACAGGAACTCATATATTTTGAATTAACGGTGAAAAGTGAGGGAGAACTTGGAAAAGTGATGCTGTGTTTCCTATTATTGCAGGATGGGGGGCTGACAACAGGGCCGAGTCCCTCCGCCACGCTGTGAACACACCAGTGGAATTTGGACGCAGGCAGTGCTGATGATGAGAAATATGAGAGAGGAAGACACAATCCTCTGTTGTTCCACGCAGTGTCATCATGACCCGGGGTCGCTCCCGCCAGACACACACACACACACGCACAGACCCATACAGGCTATTGTCAGTGCTCATCTCATATGGAAATATTTGTAGTTGTGTTGCCAAAAGTGGAAGTGGATGCAAGCGGTGCCGTTTGAAAAGTTGCAGTGCTCTCATAAAGTTCTGCACGTAATCCAGTGCAGGTGATGACGCTTCAGAGTCAAAGGTCAGACTAGGGCTTCGGGGTCAAATGAGTCAGAGCAGTAACTCCCAGTGTGTGTCACTGGGCTGGCCATTTTTACTGCTCACCTTCTTGCCTTTCTACACTTATGACGCTCAGATGAACTATGAACTATGTTCACATTGTTATATTGAAAGATAACGGTAAAATGCAAACACAAGAAAACATAAAACTAAACAAAACTTGCGCCCAAAATAAAACTACTTATGTTAATGTGCTTTTTAAATGATTTAATATGTTTTTTTTGATTTCACATAAATTCATGATTATAACAAATATTCTTCAATTTTCTGCAATCCAAATGACAATCCCTTCATTCTAAACTGCACAGTTTTATTAATGGGCCTTGAAACCTTTATTTTAAAAAACAAATGTGCTATGGAAATAGAGAATGAATATGTGACCAAATTGTGCTGGATAAAAAAAAAGGAATGAAAAAATTAGATAGAGCTTATAATTTGTAAAACATTTAAAAAGCATCAATTTATTACATCTCTTACTTGGACATAGGAAGACATTTTAAGGCTTTGCAGTGTTTTCCTCCACACTTATATCAACTATTTTATGGTTTGATTAATATGTGAAGTAACTTATATATATCAAAGATGATAAATATATTTAAATCAATCAATCAAAATAATTTTATTGATTTACTTTTGTTTTTTGAAAAACACTTTTCCCTAAAATCTGTGACGAAAAAGAAGACTTTATATATATTTGTCCGAAGTGAAGATCTGCAAAATAACTGTAAAAGCACAAAGAGAAATTGTAATTCCATCTTAACCTTCAGCCACACTTAAGTTAAAATCAAATTCTATATATGCCTTCTCGGCTTCTCCAGGAATCTTTGTATCACAATAATCATATATATTTGTTTCCCTTACAAAAATATTAAGAAAACTTGAGGGGGATGATGGGACTGTCTTTCCTCCTTGTATGAAAAAAGACAAAAAAGCATTCTTCTTGTTATCTATCACCCCCTACACCCATCCCCGTGCAGCAGTGAGAGTGCAGGAGCAGAGGGGCAGTTAAGTTCAACATGTTAGTGTTGTGTGTCTGACTTTTGAGGTCTGAGGTTTGTCCAAGTCTGAGTCTTTGACCTCGACATTGGCTGTGACATACCATCAGCCTAACTGTGGTGTGTGTTGATAGATCCATGGCCCTGTCCAAGGTGCTGAAGCAGCAGATGGATATATATAATAGCGTTTTTTTCTTTTTTTTAGATCTGCTCCTCTTTAAAAACTGTCTGAGACCTGCGGAAATGTCTAAACTGTATGGTATAAGTAGTTAATTACATCAAATATTGTTGTCCTTTACCCAATAGAGTAGCTTCACATCCATGATTAAAGTGACGAGTAGCAAATGAAAGTGAAGGATCATAAAGACACAGTTCAACCTATAGTATTCCACATTCTGTGGCACATAAGCACAGCTGTTCCTTTTACACTGCAGTGGGATAAAATCTCCTCACAGGATTGTAAATTTTACTCTCCTGATTTATGTACCTCATGTAAACACTGCTTTTCTGGCTCCTGTTCAGCAGTTGGCGTTGAATGTACATTATGTAAGCAATCAAGGAAACGATTAATTGAAGCCATTATTGTCTGATTAGCCCAGCGGTTGCTCTCTCCCTCCCAGCTGAGTCAGTCTGTCTTGAGAAAGAAGACAATAAAGGAGCACTTTCTCCTTCCTCCTGTCTGTCTCTTCTTATTCTTCTCTACTTTCTCTTACACTTTCCTTGGTCATCTCTCAAACCAAACCTCTCCTTTTGGACTTAAAGGGTCTTTGATTTCCTTTTAAAATATATGTTTGTACATGTATATATGAGGAGTGTCAGTACCCTCACACCTGTGTCAGATATCCTGTTTGGAAAAAACCTCACTAAACACCCTTAATCCACCCCCAAGCCTGCCCCTCTACCCGCCCCTCTCCTCCTACTAAAAACCTCACTACAACCCTCTTCCCCCCACCCTGCTCTGCCAAACCAGGAAGTGTGTGCAGGAAACAGCTGTCCCCCACGTCCGCCCGCTCGCCCTGGCCAGGTGCATCCTGGGAAGGGAGCAATGTGTGACCGTCAACATGTGGCTGACACTGTACGAGGTGCCGTTACAGTGATCGAGATCACCATGAACTTTATACAGCGACAAGATATAAATAAAGCACCTTGCTATCTATGAACCAAACCCTTTTAAATCCCATTTCTGAAGTTCATCTTTGCTTTGCTAAAAAAAAATCTACTATATTTGGGACTTGATGTCACAGGGCAGTTATGAGGATGAACTCTATCATTGTTTTATTTGTCTGAGGTGAAGCAAATACACTTGAGTCACAAGTGATCACTTCTCCGCAACTGAAAGGGGAACTCCACTGACTATACACATCAAAGTCTATTTACAGGTGTTGGAGAGTTTACGAAAAATGTAAAAGGCACAAAGCCTTTTCTGGCTCTAGAGGGAGCTGTGTCAGATTTGATTTATTACCGAAAGTGATGTCACTTGAGTCAGCGCCAGTTGGTGACGTATTACATGAAATGAGAAAAATCTGTCCTTGTGGAGTTAGAAAGAAGTTAGTGGAATACATTAAATAAAATAGACTATTTTTCTGGTTCTGTTTCATCAATATTGACCCTTTTATAAAAGATTATCATGAGTTCTCTTTTAAATTTAAGTTCATCTGTCTGAAATAATGCACTGATGCGTACAGATTATTTCTTAATAGTTCAAGAACTCAACAGCTTGACAATGACCACATGATATAATTTCTGATTTAAAACTCAGAAATTAATTTTCCTTATGTTCATGGTGTTAGAATGTTGCTACAATCTTGCTCCTCCTTTATGCCTTAAGACTTGAATAACAAATGATCTCCTCAACTCAATTTTTTCATGCAACATGCTCCTGATTGACACCTCTGGTTTAACATCTGCTTAGACCTGATTAGCACAGAAAAATTCAATAACTACCTATATAATATCTTAAACAACATTTAAAAGTAAATGAAGGTTCCTGCTCTGACAACTCACCACTTTGGCCTAACCCACTGACAGCAATGACATACTGAGAACATGTTTACAAGTTGTTTTAAAAGATTTAAGAGTAAATCTGTAAATCTGTTTGCTCTTGTAAATGGTGTCAAAAATATCACAACATGCTCCTGATTGACACCTCTGGTTTAACATCTATTTATACCTGATTAGCTCAATCAGGTCTATGTCAAGTTACTTTACTACAAGAGTTTAAAATCTGATTCTCATGTTTTGTCCTAAATCTCCAACATTTACTGAAACTCCTCTTGTTGTCGTTTTCTTTAGTTGGATGGCCTGTCTCCAGGACAATCAGGAAAAATAAACAGAGTCGACATCTGTTGCAGTCGAGGAGGAGAGAGAGCGTCTGTCCCGGCCAGCGCTCGCAGCATTTTTTGTCACTTTCTCCATGAAATGCACTGCGAATATTGGCTAAAACAATTAGGTTCCAGTGATCCCTATCGCCCGGCACACAATAGTGTTTACATGACGTTGAGGAAACGTGGCCATGGAGCCCACTTTAGGGAGTGTGTGGGTGTTTTCTTGGGCATGTGTGTGCGTGTGTGCATGAATGTGTGTTTGTGTGTCCTTACTATTAGTTCATATGACATTAATAAATCCATCTGCTTCCACTATTCTGTGAGGGTAAAGAATATTTGTGTGCTACATGAATACTACTTTGATTGCTTCTGAGTTTCTCCTCCAGTTCTCTCATTCTGTAAAGCTGATCTCATCATCTTGAAGGGTGAGAAGCTCACAGATCTCAGTGTCTCCCTGAATTGTCCACTCTTTTTTAGCTGTTTTTTTTATCATCTGCAGGACACACATTTAACACATCATCTGCTCATTTTGCAGTATATTCATCTTTAGTCACTGAGGCATTTGCATCGTGGCTGACCTAATGGATACTCTGATTATCATATCTGATGAACCGTTCTGACTTCTCCTGTTCTGACTGACTTTACAAACATAAAGTCAGACAGATTTAGCTGTAACTTGTTGTTTCGACAGTTTTTGGGAGTGTTGTTGTGTATCAACAGGACCTATATGAGGAAAACAAATTCCAGAGACTGACAGAAGTTTATGCAGTGCTTCAATAATCTGACATGTATATTTTTGTGCTTTAGAGTCATGAGGAGCTCACAAAAAAGAACTGGATACAAACATTATTAGCGCTGAACTGCCCGTGACACATAGCTTATTATCATGGGGTCACTCTCATGCACTTTTTTTGAATAAACTGATAAAGTAAACGGAGTAGGATACAGCAGAAGGACTTCAAACATGCATATTCATATACGTAACATCACAAAATACTAGTAGTCAGTGGTTCTTTTCATATCACAAATAAACAGCTCTGTGAACTCCAGTGAACTACTGTAGAGGTTAAGCTAACAGCTAAGTCATTAGCCAGCCACAGGCTTTCTTGTGCTAGTGAGTCAACTTCCCAAGCCTTTTTTTATATTGTTCCTATTTGACTCACAAACCTTTGTGTCACTTCAGTTATTCATTAATTGAATGAACGCCATTTATAAGAGGCAAACAATCTAAGAAGCTTGCAAAATTTCAAATAAAAGGCTTAAAACAGGAGCACAACATTTTCTCGAAAAAACATGAAACTTTTCAGAAGCACTAAGACACAAGGATAAAATAAAAGATGATGATTCGACTCTCCAAATAAGCTATCTGGACTCTTGGGCTTTCTGTTCGCCCCAGAGATCAGCTCTTTCATGCACTGCTATTCTTCAGTTGTGCAAATTTCCATGTCAAAGTTTCTCACAGTTGACCTCTACAGTAATTAAAAAATTGCACCGACTTACTTAAATAAAAATATAAATACAGTATGTTTGTAACTGTGTCATATTCAGTTTGGTCCCTTGACTACAATTTAACAGCTGATCCTTTCTGTAGGTCAAAAAAAGCCACAATGTTTTCATTTTCTACACCTCACCCACACGTGTCTACTGGACCAGCAAGAAGATCAATGTTGTTCCTGCAGGTGCCCAAACCCACACACACACACAGACACACACACACAGACACACACACACAGACACACACACACACACACACACACACACACACACACACACACACACACACACA
>JAQNCA010000024.1:18327148-18337333 GCA_029783725.1 Acanthurus tractus | reverse complement strand
ACACACACACACAGACACACACACACACACACACACACACACACACACACACACACACACACACACACACACACAAAGTGAGAGAACCTTTACATATACATTTTTTTGTACTGAAGTCTCTTGGGTAAAAGATAGCCTTACCCTGGCTTACACACAAACATATACAGACACACACACTTTACTTTCACACTGACTCCCACATCAATACTCCATTTATTGAGTTGGGTATTTTGAGGTAGCCAGGACGAGGGCGTGACAGCTCGGCTCCGAGATTAAAACAATTCTCTCTTGATTTCTTCCTCACTCAAGGGAAAGGCGGAAGCTGTTTGTTATCGTTTGTTTCTATTATTATTCCTCATTTACAGTTTGAGCGTTCACAGGAGGCCTTAAATGAGACAGTCAACGATTTGTTGTCTGTGTCTTTCCTCTTTCCTGCCCAGAAAAGTGTAACTGTCTGACGGGAAAGATGGGGGAAAATCTAAAATGTACATGAATCTTCCTACAGATTCAGTTTTAGGCTTTCCTATGTGTTTATTTAATGTCTTTGTTCAACACCCTTTTTGACCTGATATTAATTGTGTCATTTTCTTATAGCACAAACTCATCTATAAGTCAGACATCTATTTAATCAATTTAAAAAACAACAAAACTGTCAAAAAATAGAAAATATATGCAAAAATACAAAATGGGCATGTGTAAAGGATGTTTCCTAAAAATATGAATTTGGCTGAATTTAAAGTCACAGCTACATAACTGAAAATTACTTTAATAGAGAATTCAACATGCATTATTTTCATGTGCTGCCTACTAACACATAAGGGCAGAGAAAAAAAAACAGACATTGAAACTATAATACAATGTATTCACATCAAAAATGCCTTAATTACTACAACTTGTTTTTGTCCATTTTTTCCATGAATAGATGGCACCTGAAAATCACAAATATTAACAGTTATGGGCCTCCTTCAACCATTGTTTCTAAATTTGGAAAATGTATCTCAGTTTCTTTTTCAGATTTTCTTTTTGCACAAATAGCCACATAAAAATATGTTAATTCAGATTATAAAATGAAGGCAATTTTTAAGTTATATTCTGAAAAAGGCCCAAAAAGCAGCAGCAAACGGAGTACCTTTAAACAATCAAAACTGAACTGACAACACAGCCATGTGCCAGTATTAGTTCTTCTAATTTTAACAGGAGCATTTAAAGCACAGAGTTAATCCCTCAAGGATTTCTCTGTCCCTTGTGTAGCTTTTTATATGTTACAGGCAAATTCAGGTAGCATCTGCAGGCACAGCAGTGCCACTACAACGTTATTCTGGCTCACAGAGTGCGATCAACTGGAACCACAGCTGCCGGACGCAAAACAGTGTGACAGACCAATAGATGACACTGTCTGCACTCTGATTGTACCGGTGTTATTTCAGCACATTCACACCTCAGGAGGGTTATTCTTCTACTAATGACTGTGTTGATGATAGCATCTACGTCTACAGTGAAAAAAAAAAAACAAAGACACAAAAATGACAATGATGCTATTGATGGCTTGGATAAAAAAATAACAATGATGCAGAGGATGAAGAGGATGATGAAGGTGATGACAGATTTGTTGAGCAGTTGGTCAGCAAACTGCTTTCTTTCCCAGGACCTTGAAGGTCATGCAACTGTAAAGCCTTTATAATGTTTGTGTTTCAGTCTGTCTAAGAAGGAAATGACTGAGGGAATGTGAAGAGGCGTTGACCCTGAGGTTTAGAGAGAGAGGGAGAGAGAGTTGGGGAAGGAGAGAACGGGAATGAGTGAGCACAGAGGAGAAGGGGTGAGAGAGAATTTAGGAAGGAAGTTCAGGAGCACTTGGAGAGGAAAGTGACCATGATGACGACTTGTGTATCATCTGTGACACAGGTGTGATCTGATGTCACGAATTCCAAAAACTGTCCATGATCAAATGATTAGAGGTCTTTTGCATATGTTTTATATATGTACATATGTATGTGCACATATTTTTATATGTGTGTGTGTGTGTGTGAGTGAGTGCGTGAGTGATTGTGTGTGGTTTACTATTGTTTCATCTGTTGTTTATCATTTAAAATGTTTAAAAAATGTTGAGTAATTTCCCACAGGTTGGGGCTTTATACAGCCAACAATATTTATGTAGCACTTTTCTAGTTCACTGACTACCCAAAATGCTTTACAACAGAACTCAACATAAATACATTAACACACACACACATTCAGGCACCAATAATATGTGTCTCTACAAAGTCTCTACAAAGCTCCAACCTGCTCATCTGGAGCTCATACACACATTTACACACGGATTAACAGCCATTGGGAGCTTTTAGGGGTTCAATATCTTGCCCAAGGACACTTTGAAATCCAGACTGGAGGAGTTGAGAATCGAACCAGTGACCTTCTGACAAGGTCTGAGTCACAGCCTTTTCAAAACTATTTAGTATACTTTTAATAAAATAAAAATACTTTTAAGGAAAACACCAAATTTTTGCACATTTGAAAGTTGGAGCCAGTGCATGCTTGGCACTTTTCCTTGAAAAGTGACAGAGGCGATTCTCGATTGTTTATCAGGATAGTTGAAGTTTATTTTGTGTTGACCAACTAATTAATTAATAGAATTGCTGAGGCTACAGACCTGACATAACAATCCGCCTTAATAAAGGAGGGACCTAAAGTTGCTCCCCTGTTCTCCTTTATCACCTCCTTTACTACATGAATTTGTTTACAAACTGGAATAAAAGAGCAAATGTTTTTGTGATGCTCATGGTTGATGATCATAAGTAGACAATTTAAGATCAAAGTTTGAATCTGTATGAACATTTGCGCTGTGTGTGTATTAATAAGCATGTGTGTGTGTGTGTACTGTACACCTTTGTCTGTTTATTATATTGTGATATAAGCACAGTTGCGGATATTTTCTTGGAAACACTCCAGGTCCCTTCAAAGTCTGAGACTGACCAGTCTAGTGTGTTTGCGTACATGTACATGGCTGCGAACCTGCTTGTGTGTATGTGTGTATGTGTGTGTGTGTGTGAGTTACAGACGTGGTATGAAAAGTGTGAGTGTAGGTATTGGTGGCGGAGGGGGAGGAGTGGTGGTGGAGGTTCCTTATCTACAGGCCACAGGCAGCTTTTGAGGCTCTTATCAGCAGCCACCATATTGTACTAGCACATCCTCTTGTCCAGCAGGGAGCGGAAAACTCTCCTTGCAACATGGTTCCCTCTCTCTCCCCCCTTCTCTCCCTCGTTCTCTCTCCCTACTCACATTTGCCAGTACCAGAGCTCTCCGACTGGCAACCAACTGGAGCATTGTGTCTTCTTGGCGAAGAGAGTGAGAGGAGGGAACAGACAGGACAGTGAAAGAGAGAGAGAGTGAGAAAGAGAGAGAGAAAGAGAGGTGAGAAAGGTGAGACTGACATACGGACAGAGACCCACACCATTCATCTCCCTGCTTTGAGCGTGCCTTCGATCAAAGGAACAACTTCACAACGAAAAACAAATGAGTGCGTTCGGACATTTTTTTTCGGTGTCATTCAGACTTAAATTCTTTGTGAATATTTGGGACTTTCATTTTTGTATTTAATTCTTTTATTTATTTATTTTTAAAAGAGATTCAGGTGTGAGACACTTTGGCTCCAATTCTGATCTCGGAGATTGACAGACGGACACTGACAATCTGCAGTGGAGTGTGAGCGACCCGAGGAGGAGGAGGAGGAGGAGGAGGAGGACGTTTAACATTGAGGAGATACACCATGTGCGTTCACAGATCACTTGAACCCTGACGGATTTTGCAAGACAGACGGACGAGCCGCACTGGATGTCAAAATGTATCTGTGAGTACCTATTCAAAATTATTATTTCATTTTTTATGCAACCTGTAGTACGTGAGAGGTTTGCATCCTCCAACTTTTATTCAAAACAATAATAATTTGAAAAACGCAAGTAATTTGAGCAACTGTCATATTTCCCATATGTTAAATATTGATTGTGCATAAAGTTTTACTTTTGAAACTATTTAATTTGGTTATTTAATGAAAATAGACCAAAAAAAAGGCATCAGGTCGTTTCAGATGGTTTGTTTATTACTGTCAGTGACTGTTTTAACTAACTATATTTTTGACAGCCTGTTTGTCAAAGCAAATATACAATAATTAATGCATTTGACTAAAACAAGCATCTATGGAAACAACATGTGAATGTTTCCAAGTGAAAGAAAATACATGTTGGACAGAAATAAAATTTAGTGCAACAAAATAAAACTAATTTAATAAAAAGTATTTTAACAAAACATTAATGGCATTTTTCAAAAAAAAATTACAGGAACTAAACTAATTTGAAGGCTAATAGAGTAAGTGATTATGTCAGAAAATACTGTCCTGACTAAGAATGAAATGCTGTATCATCTAGACTTTGACAAAATAAATGGGAAGTCATACTGGCTTTGTTTCTGGGCAACCACAACAAAACTAATTCTCCTCAGTGTTTGTGTAAAATAATCCAACTATAACTCCATCCCTTTATGAAGGGTTCTTGTTGAAAAAGACATTTACAGGAAAGTGAAAATGACACTGCAGCAAAATTACAAGATAAAAACTACCTGTGAGTATTGTCCACACTGAATTGTGAAAGAGGGAACTGTCCAAATAAAGTCAAGACGACCAGAAAAGACAAAACAGGAACAGTTGCGATTGCAAAACCTGAGAAATCATAAGAGTGTTACGCGTTTGTTGGTCAGAGTAAAAACTATTGTGAAAAACTTGAGCATTTCAACATCTCACCAGGTCTGTATAAGATTAATCTGTATATTCCCATAAATTATTTTTTAGATTTTTTAACTGTCAATCAGTGTCAAATAAGAAAACATGCTGTTTCAGCCGCTCATTACATTTTAGCTCTTGTACGGCTTATCTGCAAAACCTGACCTCTGAGCACATTTTCATATCCCAAACACCAAAAATATATCCTGAGTGCATTTTTTTTTCTTTTTCTTTTGTTCAACAGACTCTTTGATATCAATCCAATCTTCAGCGGTGTGGGACGTTTTGAATGCTTAAAAGAATTTTGACTCACATCCTCAAATACACACAGACAGACAGATAGTGGGACAGATTCATTGGCCACTGGAGACTCTTCAGAAACCTAGTCTGCTGCTCAGGATGTGCTGTAAGAAAAGTGCGCGCCAAATCAGACTGCGACGACCACTTCGGCTCCACGCTGCACCCAGACACAATAACACAGATATAGCCGTCCAGTGAAGTGTGCACGGACTGCGACACACGGACAAACATTTGTTGCAATGTCATCTTGTGTTATGTTGTAATGAGGGAATAAACACACCATTGCTCACAGTCACTGAACAGCTGGTAGAGGTGGATAAAACAGAGCACTGACATTCTGACCCTGGCAACAGCAACTGATGGATTTCAGGTTGACCAGAGGAAAAGCAACATTTTTAGTGAGGTGAGCAAAGGAGGAGGAAGAAAAAATAAAAGGCCCGAAGTCATCTATATGGAAAAGACACAAAGACTTTGTATGGAGAGAATTAAAGGGCTCTGTAGGACAAACTGCAGGTGGTACGCATGAATATGTTAGTTCCTGATACACATATATAGAGACAGCAGAACACACTGACACTGAAACACACTGGGGAGCTCAGAGGATCAGGAGCCTGGCACTGACGGGGATTCTCCCCGAGAGTTCACCGCCATGATGGAGAAGCTGAATCCCACCGCTGCACCTGCCTCACCCTCTGACCTACCCCGCTCCCCCTCCTCCTCCTGCCCTTCCTCGGCCTTCTCCCCATCCCGTGCCCCCCTAGAGCAGCAAAGTTCCCCCCAGAACAAGACACCCTCGGATGCTATCAGCAGCCCACATACTGCTAACAAGAACGGGCACACAGGACACACAGACGCCCCCTCTGCTGGCTCGATTCGATCCCCTATTGCCACGACGACGGTGTTCACGAGTCACCACACAGATACTGCTGCTGCACCTGAGCCCATCGTCATGGAGACCGAGGAAGAGGAGAGGCAAGGAGGATCCACGTCTCCCACAGTCCCTGCTGCTTCTGCCAATGGGTCCCCAACTCTTTCCTCTCCACCGCCGCTCCTCCCAGCACCGGCCAAGACCTCCCCGTGCACTCTACCACCTTCCACCTCCACCGCCTCCTTTCCGTCCTTCTCCTCCTCCTCTCCTCTTCCTCCTCACATCCCTGTCATCAGCCTTGGTCACAGCAAACCCCCTCTACCACTCCCCAGTACCCCTTTGACTGCCCTCCACCCAATTCCCAACCTCTTACATGGGCCCCATGGGGACCTTCGCCGCAGTCAGCTGACCTGCTTGCCTGTGGCAAGCCCTGGAGCTTCTGGATCCTCTGTGGGTACTGGGGGGCCCTCAGTACCCTCCCCAGGACCCCTGTTGTCACAACAGTACCTGTCTGCACACCCCTTTTTCACCAGGTGAGATTTGGCTTTTAAGTCACTGTTCCCAGCCATTTTTAGTTACTTGATGTCTGTCATTAGAGCAGAGTGATTTACTCTTTTTACATAATTTTATTTGAATAGTTTTTTGGGATCTAATTATCTAATATCCAAACCTTATCTGCAGACAGTGCACAAAATTATGACATACAAAGAATATCTGTTTGATGATTAGCTAAATAAGAAGGCTGCTTTTTAATCTGTAACAAATTATTGAATGTATTATAGTGTGATTCTAGCTCTTAAACCAACATCACACTCTCATTCACCTCCCTTCACCCGGCATGCAAACAGATCTCTAAATTTGAAAATACCACAATACGCTTTCCTGAGATGTTACTGGTAAAGATGATCCGCCAAGTTGGCAACTTTGACACGTTTCTGTTTCATAGGAAACCTCAACTGCTGGAATATCTTGACTTCCCAGTGTGATTAATAGTCGCGAGCTGCACGGTTATGTGAAATTGACAGCAGGATGTGTGCTGCTATGAAGGGACCTCACATTTCTCACGCTAAATTTATTCGTCAGAATGTTTGACTGTTGAACACGAGTTGCTTTGTGGGGTTTCTTTTGTGTGCATTTAGAACCATAAACCTTTGTTGCTACACATTTAGTTTTAATTGCAGCAAAATTTAGTCTATAACCAACAAAAGACAAACACAGAACCGACACAACAAAGCTCTTTAAGTTCTTTTTAAGCTTGTAGCAATTGGCAATTTTTACCTTATACTCATGAAGAAAGGCATTCATTGGTGGACGCTATCAAAGCCTTCCCATCGTTCATCTATTCTCTACTCCAAAAGGGATTTTCCTCCCAGTTTCATTCTGTAACAGAGAAGCATCGGCTATGTTAAAAGCAGGACTTTCTTCCACTGTGGTTTCACCATCTGTCGTGGAGGTCTGGGAATAAGGTTCCCTCCTCACTCCTCCTGTGTCTGTTTGTCGCAGGAAGCATTGATCTATTTCACTCGCCCTGAGGTACAATCAGCCAGTAAGCAGACTTAATGAGACTGGCTGAAAACTCTGCATGCACACTAGATCAATGCCACCAGCATAATCACACCTTGGTTAATGGCTTCCAACATCTTTTTGATTTCTCCATCCTCTCTCCGAGATTTCCTCTATTTAAGAGAGGAGATGATAGACCAATGTTACATGTTTGTAAAATGCTTTTTATTCATATTAAACTGCAATTATTTTTTTAGGTTGACTGAGAATACTCTTAAATAAAAGTCAATATTCATAAACATTGCTGTGTTTATATCTATAGCACTTACATGGGTCCCACTGGAGGAAACTACGGTGTCATCAACAACAGTCGAATCAAGAGAAGACCCTCATCACACTTTGAGATGGAGATTAGCGAATGTGAGTGCAAACAAATAAAAGATCAGTTGTCAGTGCTAACATCATAGTTACTGAATGTGAATCAATAAGCTGAGTTTCTCTTGCTAAAGACATAAATGCTAAAAATGAGTTGTAGATACATGGTTAGATTTCTTTTAAGTAAGTACTGTAGTGCACACTGTAGTTTTTAGCAAAGGTTACTCAAACAGGAGAAGAAGTGAATTTATTGAGGGGAATACTTTAAAGCAATGGATTAGTACACATTATGTTCACTACTGAGTATTTTCATCAGCAGGACATTAAATGTGGGATTGACAAATAAGAAACTCAAGTATCAATTAACTCTTGACAGGTCATGGTGCAACTGTGTGGCCCACTGTCTGTTTAATAGCTTTAATAAAATAACAAGCTACATCAGTTTGTGGCTTCACAATATTTTATGTTCTTGCGGGTCCAATAGGTCCTCCTCAGAAAATCGCTCGCCGTGTCTTCACCAACAGCCGTGAGCGCTGGCGACAGCAGAACGTGAACGGGGCTTTCTCTGAGCTGAGGAAACTCATTCCCACGCACCCGCCTGACAAGAAGCTCAGCAAGAATGAAATCCTACGTCTGGCTGTGAAGTACATCAACTTCCTGGTTACTCTGCTCAATGATCAGGCACAGGATAAGAGCAGGGACTCACCTGAGAAGGAGACTGAGGACCAGAACCCCACAGCTGGCTTGGACAGCGAAAAACAGAACCCTCTTTTTGAGAGCGACTCTTCTCCTCCTTCAAACGCTGCTCCACAATCTTCAGCCCGTCCTGCTTTGGCTACAGTCCACAGAGACAGAGATTCGACTGACTCGGTCATTGCTCTGGCTAACTCCCCTGCAACGTCCAGTTGCTACGGTGACACAGACAGTGAGGAGAGCTTTGGGGCTAAGACCTCTCTGTTGAGCCATGGCATTCTGGGAAAGGTCAAAGGTCAGATTAGTATGGTGGCAGCGACCAATGATGAGCGGTGACACCAAAAGAAATCAACAAAGAGAGGTGTTGTCAAAAGTCAAAGTCAAACTGACGGACAGAACAGGACCCATATTGGACAACAGACCTTAGAGGTTGTGTGAATAAGTGAGACATGAAGTGGTGGATTTTGTAGTTTTAGCAGTAACAAAGTGTTTTCCAGTAATGTGCAAGCATTTCAGTAAAACACTGAAAAACTGTCACGGGCAAGTTGAGAAGCATGAAACCTCACAGAACATTCAAATAGATTCCAAAGGTCACAATGTTTTACACTGGAACGACATACGACATGGAACCAAAATAGGATCCTGTAAATCTAGTTGATTCTTTAAGCTAATTTTTTGGTTACAATAACAAAAATCACACATTTTTTTCAGTTGACAAATTCGGGATTTTGACTTTCTTTTCTGTAGACCAATAAAGAAAGTGACTTCTCTCGCTAGCACGTTACAAATATCATCTTTGAAATCTACATGTAAAAGAAACAGCATCGCTCCAGCAGAGACTTGCATGTGATGCATTCATGGATCAAAGTTGCAGTTTTTAATGCTCCTGCTGTTCTTTTTGTAAATGAAGTGGGGTTGCTGTTCCCACCCTGACATTGTGACACATTTGTACCAGACAGAAATAAAGAGTGTTTTAGTTTGCTGTTCCTTATTTGACATCCTCTTATTGCGCTCCAAAGACTGCTCTTTGTCAGCACGATTTCTCAACACATCCAAAAGTTTTGCCGTGTTCGGCAAATGTTTGGGGAACAATGGTGTACACTCATTGCGTGCTTAGTAAGAAGTAATTGTGAGATGACTGCACTAACCATCAGATGTAAATGCTTAAAGATAAAGTTAGTGTGCTGGAGTTATGAAAGAATCAACTGAAAGGTGAATGCTTATTTTTAAAAGAGGATGCCAATAAGTCACATGTCCATATGTTCATAGATTAACATGACAAACCACAAATAGGCCATGTTGTGTGTGATGTTCTCCAAAATGACAGATTATTAAAAGTACTTTAAGCAAGGGAGCACAACACCAGCTAAAACAAACTATCTATATATATACATAAGTATATATGCAATGCAAGCATAGTGAAGCAAGTAAAAGTACATGTGCTTGGTTACATTCTACCAATGTTGGTGAGGGCTGTGAGGGCTGTGAGGGCTCTGTGTGTGTGTGTGTGTGTGTGTGTGTGTGTGTGTGTGTGTGTGTGTGTATGAATGGGTTCAATCCATCAAGTGGATATGTAACTGGCAAAATTCTTATGTAACAGCAATATCTGTAGGTGTGCGGTTGTATGTAAGGAAGGTTTGGGTGGATGCGGTAATGTGGTTAGAGATGGGGTTCAGCC
>JAQNCA010000024.1:18300862-18327048 GCA_029783725.1 Acanthurus tractus | reverse complement strand
AATATCTGTAGGTGTGCGGTTGTATGTAAGGAAGGTTTGGGTGGATGCGGTAATGTGGTTAGAGATGGGGTTCAGCCAGGTCATGGTGGTGGTGTTCGTGTTGGGTGGGGTATAAATATGAGAAGTTTCAGGCTAAGTTGCAGCTGTACCTTGGTGCTAGTGTGTTTCTGCCTGCATGCTTGCCTCTATCAAGTGGCCAGGAAATGCCTACAGTTAGTGCTGTCTCATTGACGGCCAACAAGCTTCCTGGAGGAGGGGTGGTGGCGGTGTGTCTCTGTGTGTGTCGATGGGTTTGATGGGTGTTTGGACATGCGGGGTGGCAACGGCTGCATTGAAGAAAGGGAGAGAGGAAAAACAAAAAAAGAATATAGCCACCAGGATGCTTTTGGAACCCCTACACACCCAGTTTCAGGGCCACACAACAGGAAGAGCCGCTTTCACAACGCTGCTCCGGCTGCCTCTGCCCGCTCTGCCCGGCTGTTCTGTCTCCTCCTGCTGTATTCTGAAACCACACAGAGGAGGCCGAGGCCAGGGTCGCACAAATTAGAGGGAAGCAACACATAGTCAAGTTTTTGAAAGGGATTTTTTTTTTTTGCAGCGATCAAAATTATTGGCAGTGTTGTTGGGAGTTTTTTTTTTAAACAATATGTGATTTGCAAATGTAGCAAACTCTTACAAAAGGCCTCCTGATGTGCCAGCGTGATGCCTTAGAGGAGAAATCTACAGATCTTTTACACAGCACACATCTGGATAGTCAGAGCAGGAAAGGCACATGATTCTCATATCATTAAACTGATTGCATTTCATTAGCTGGTTCCAGGGTTCAAGGCTGTGTGTGCTTACTCACAGTTGCAGATTAACATAGAAACATTTAATGGAACTTACCGACTTACCCATTTTAACTCCATGCGATCCACTCTGCTTTTAGTGTTGTGACAAAAAAAAGGTTTACAAAGATGTTTTTGGGGTTGTTTTTTTTGCCACAATTTATACAGCAAATTTGACTGCTGTTGCCACTACTAACAACACACATTTAAGTGCAGGCTGAGTGTCTGTGTACCAGAGATTTTACCAGGAATTCCAGTTCTTTGTTTATTTTCTTTAGTTTTTCCTTTTTCCTTTAGTCTCTGTAAATTCATAAAATGATGTTGCAGTTTAAAGATTGACTGAACTAATTTTAATCAAGTTTCAAACATCACACTTGCCAGTTTACTTGTCAAAGTAACAAAAGCACTGATATGAAAATTAAGCTACACTTTTTTGCTCACTAGTCAACAAAACATTGAAATATTTTCACCTTTGGTTGATATGACAAGAAATAGCATACTAATAGCAAAGAGTTGCTCTTTGCAGCAGAAACAGATTAACAAAATCTCTGTACTCTTGACAAAAATATTTTACTCTTTAGCTGCTAATTGCTTCACTTTGGTTACCAGCTAGTTACCAGCTGTGCCTGCAGCTGAAAATTATTAAAGCAGCTAAGGGATAAAAGGAAACTTGGGATAATTCTTTCTATGTTTATCTCTATGAGTCTCGCCTTTACAGTGTTTCATGGTCATTTGATACATGGTTATTATAGAAAAGTGGTGCCCACCATGCTCAAAACCAGGACCCTGTAAGCGGCTGAATGGAATCCAGCTGTTACTGATTTTATTTACACCTGTGACATTTTGGAAAACCTGGGAAAGCTATATTCACAGCATCTTTGCAATTTTTAAAAAAAATCTGTAGAATTTTATATACATTTTGCTATGCCACAACATATATCAAGAAAGTGAAACCTTCTAAATAGGGTGTTAACCTCCCCTCCTTCTCCTGATACAGGAGGCCAAGCAGGGTGATTCTGCCCAGCCTGGGACTTCGAGATAATGTCCTTGCCTCCACCCCCCCGTTGTGCCCCTCTTGTCACACCCCCTTGCACACAGAAAAACCAGTAGCTCTAATTCACCAATCATGCACAGACTAAGCTGCCGATGTGAGGCCAGGACATGCTGGAATATTCTTGGTCCTGACGCAGCTTAACTGAAGCTTGGTGATAATGAGGCCACAGCTGTTCAATGCAGAGGTTGAGCAGTTTACAAAGTTAAGGCAATTAAAAATAGAAAAACTGTAGGCTGGTGAAGTAGTAAAAAATGTTTTAAAGATAACAACTCTCCATCGTCTAAGACTTTTTCGTGTATCATGCTCTGTGTTAAATTAGCTTCAGTCAAAACAGATGGAACATTTTATAATGTATGTTTTTAGTTACAGTCCCACAAAAAGTTGGAAAACACTTTATTCAATGTCATTTTCTTAACTGTACATTAGTACTGAATACATAGAATTTAAAGGATAACATGGAATTAATTAATAAACCAAAAAAGCGATAAAATCATAAAGGTTTGATATTTTAGATATTAGAGTTTCAGAGCCTTGATTAGGTGATTTTGAATGGGTTTCACTGTTTTTCTCTAAACCAGACTGACTAGTCATGACCTTTGCGTGAGGGTTATTGAGGTCTCAATATCAATTTTGCAGTTGGTGCAAAATTCTGCAGCTTATTTTCTGACAGGGAAAAGCAAACACAAAAAATGTATCCTGTACTGTACTGGCTCTCTTCACTGGCTGATTTTACATTTTAATGTTTAAGGCTCGATTTTGACTGATTTTATTTATTTTTACGTAAAATCATTAAACTACTACCTATATCACTGACCTCTTCAAACTTATACTCCATGAAGGTCACTGAGGTCAGCTAACCAGCTGCTCTTTGTCCTCCCAAAACCCAAAATCAAAGCTGTAGCTCAGAGGAGATTGTGCCTTTGCAATGACACCACCCACAATGAAAAGTAAGTTGCCTTCACATGTAATGTTTGCTCCCCTCGCTGCCTGCCTTCACATTTTTCTTACACAAATTTTCATTCTTTGGCTTTTGAAACTCAGAGTGAGAGTTCCCCTTTGTCTTTCAAACTGCTCTTTATATTTTATGTGACAACAGTCTTTGTGGTTTTGTTTTTCTATGTGGTGCTGTGTTGGAGTACAACAGATGCCCTGGTCATCAAAGCAACCAATCTAAAACAGCTGAGATGGTTTGAGCAGACAGACCACAGAATGAAGAACAATGCTCAGTATGAACAGTACAAGAACAGTGGGCACATATTTCACTAACATTACAGCTGTCTTAATGTTGTGGAAATTATGTGCCTGCTGTTTAAGATGGATATCAGGGTTGGGTATAAATTACAATACCAGGACCCTTAAAGTGATACTGAAACAAATAGAATACTTAAAATGAAAAAGTAAATCATAATCTTAGCACTTCAGGACACTGAATAAAAGTAAGGAAAAAACACTGAATGAGAAGGTGTGTCCAAACTTTTAAAATGGTAGTGTCAGTGCAGAGGAAGATAACAGTAATGAAAGAGCTAAGTGCTATAGGACTGAAAACTGTAGATGTATAGTGTAATTTGTTTAATTCTATACTGCTTTTTTTTTCACAGAAGGACAAGAAGTAATGATTAATTATAGGTTAAAGATTTGGCAAACAATAGTGCAGTTTTATTTTCTAACTGTTCGACAAATCTTATACACAGCATATGAGGAAAAAACCTAAATATTTGTCATTTACCCTAAAAAAAAAAAAACCCAATTCAGCCAAGTTTGTTATGTCAAAATCTGCAAATGTATTTTACATATATACTGCTTGAACATAAACACTCTTAAGCAGTGTCCTTTAGAAAAGTCACACTCTTCCAAATTTGTTAACTGATAAAACTAAAAACTAAACTCAGATTAAAAATCAACTAAAGTCTTTGTAAATAAAAATAGTCAATCCAGTTTGACAGTTGTTTTGACATGAACCCTTTAACTTGTTTAATAGTTGTTAAAAGGACAGAAACAAAGACAATGCCATAACAAAAGAAAGATAATGAATAATTGGAAGCCCTGAGAGCTGAGTAAGAAAACGAAAACTGGTAATCCCTTTTAATGTGACTGATTCAAGCTGGGTTTTTTAAATAGGGTAACAGTGTAACAATAGCAATATTTTTGTCAGAATCGTTTTTTTAAGAGTTTGTTGTTGTAATACTCATTTTCACCACAAGAGGATATCACCAAAAAGCAGAGATCAAGTCAATGTATTTTCACATCAGCTGACAGATTTTCAAATTGTCTTCTTACAAATTTTCACATGTGAATCAAGTTATGCTCGTCACAGATGATAAAACTACTCTAAAAAGCATTTCAAATCATTAATATTAAAAAAAAAAAAACAGTAGAGAAAACAATTTATATTAGACTTTGAAAATCGATACCCACTGTTTTTAGTTTTTCCTAATTGCCTTTCAGAGTTTGCATCAATCCATCAAATTAAAAGTAAGAACATAATATTTAAAACAGTTCTGGAATCATACATTCTGCTTGAACTATTTCAAAACAAATACATTTTGTTTTGTACATTTGATCTACATTTTAAACTCAGAACATCACTCGGTTTTCAATACTTTGTCTCCTTGTTTTACCAGAGAGTCAATACTTTCATTCACTGTTCTCTCCACATTCTTTGTAGCGTCACCTGTCTTTTCTAACATGGTTTGGTCGCTGAGTTTTCGTCTGCCCACCTCCGATACTGCAGATCCAGCAGCTGCCCCAATGGCTCCACCTATCGCACCCCCCAAAAACACGCCGAGCACCAGACCAAGCAATGCACCTGCTATGACTACTTTGGGCACCTGTTTAGCAGTGGTCCCTATTTTCTCCCATACTGAGCTCTCAGCCACCATTTTGGCCCCTGCTTTGGCCCCAGTGCCCATTTTTCCCCACACCGGACTCTGTGCCACCTTCTTTGCACCAGCACCAATTCCAGCTCCAACTCGCATAGAGCTGTCAGCCATCAGTTTAGCTCCACTTTTGGCCCCAGATCCTACTTTTCCCCATACAGGACTCTGGGAAAAATTCTTTGCCCCGGCTCCAATCCCAGCTCCTACACGCATGGAATTGTTTGCCACCAATTTGGCTCCTGAGCCAACTTTTTCCCACATGGGACTTGCTGCTGCTGCCTTTGCTCCTGATCCCACCCATGCAGAACCATCCAGCACAACTTGGGGGACTCTATCTCCTACTAGTTTGGACACGTGGCCAGCACCAGCTCCCACCTTTCCCCACACAGCACTATCAACCACCATCTTGTGGACATTTTGTGCTCCACTGCCAACAGTTCCCCACATAGGACTACCCTTTACCTTCTTTGCTCCCTCGCTGACCCAAACAGAGGAGTCGGACAACAGCTTAGGTAAATTCTTTGCAGTCGACTCCATTCTTTCCATAACGGATTGGAGGAGTGAAGGGGTCATGTTGGAAAGTGCAACAGGAGGAAGACTCTCAATATTCATGGTTTTTACACTCATCTCTGCCTCATCCCTTGTTTGCTCAATCTCATCTTCTCTCACTTCCTCTTCTGCCTCTGTCAGAGGCTGCATGTTGGAATAAAGTGCCCGCCTCTCAGAGCTGAGCGGGCTAACAACTCCTTGTCTGTCTTCCTCTAGGTTTCTCTTCTTTCTCTCCCTTGCTAGCTCCATCTGTCTCTGCCTTACTCTGGTCTCGGCCTCCTGAAAAGCAGGACAAGAATAACACTGATCTCCAGCCTCCTTCACTGTCTGTTCCACCTTCTCTAGCAGCTCCGCCACATTACCCCTACCTCTTCCCTTATTCATCACATGAAACCTGTCTCTGCATTTCTCAACAACTTTTAATAAATCCTCACGCTGACCAGCAATGTAGGATTCCACACTCTCATTTCCAGCCTTCCCACTCTCTCTCAGTCGATCTGCGTAAGTAAAAAGGACAAGAGTGTGTTTCTGTACTGCCTCAGGGCCAAAAACAGACTCAAGGGCCCCAAGCGCCCGCAGCTCTGTTTTTGCAGGCTGGTCTAAGGGTACGCACAGGAGGAAAGCATGAGGACCGGGACTCGATAAAGCCACACAGGATGATATCTGAGCTCGGACCTCATCTGGACTTTTCTCTGAATTGAACCAGTCTGGAGTATCCACCACCGCCACCTGCAGGTAAAGAGAAGACACATGCAGCATTAGACTTGATTTGTGGGAAATCAGCCAGATTGTACTGTTTCATGACCAAAAAAAAAAAGAGTGTTTGGTAGTTTTGGCAATGTGAAAGGAAAATTAAACTATGCAGGAAAATAACATCTTTAAGACTTGCCCGTCTTCCTTCAACCAGAGCTTTCTTTTTTTCACACTCTTGTGTGATCGCTGTGAGGCTTTCCGGGTGTGACTCAAACTCCTCGCGCCCCAGTATTTGATTGCCAGCTGCGCTCTTTCCTGCTCCGGATCGCCCGACCAGCACAAGACGCAGCTCCGGAGGGGATAAGGAGGACTGAGGGAGTGAGAAAGGAGAGGATGCAAAAGTTGGCGAGGAGGGGAAAGAGGAGAAGACAGGCGAATGAGGAGCAGAGGTTGGGGACGGCTCAGGGGATCTCTCTTCAGAGCTGCTGATTCTGTGGTGAACTGAAAACAATCAGGTGAAATTTGGAGTTAAAGACTGAAAAATAAATGATGAAAATTATTTTAAAAAAAACACATGATCGACATACAAACAGAGATGACTTTTGGAGATGATTTAGCCTCAGACATTTGTGAGAGTCTGGCGCCATCTACATAGAAAAAACAGTTAATATAAGACCTCTTCATTTCATACTTACATTCATTTTTTTCCTTCATTTTTTTCATTGAGAATTTGAGATAACATTCAGTACAAAAATGGGATCAAAGGGCCAGTTCGACTGACTTTTACCTGCGCTTAGCCTGAAACTGGGCGTCCTCTTCACCTGTGCGTCAGCATGGGACTCTGAGTATGACTGTTGCTCCGGGGCCGGAGTTGAATGAAGCCCGTTAGACACTTGGCTCATAGCCACTCTTCCCTCCGTCACATCCCTCTCATCATTCTTTCTCCTCATTATGATGATGCTGTTTTCATCCCCTCCATCAATACTCCTCAGTGTTTCTGTGTTGAGGATGTGCTTTGAAGCGATCATCTCTCTCCTCTCCTCCTTTTGAGCTCTATAACTTTCCATAAGTTCTCGCTTTCTCTCTTTCACTCGTTTCTCCAGTTCTCTCTCTTGGGCTGTTTTCATGTAGTACACCCCATTTTGCATCACCATATTGTCAACCTGTTACATGAATAATACACAAACAAAGAATATGTTTAGAATTGTTCCATACTTACATTTACAACCACAATTTCACATTTAATAGCACTCGTAATTTCAGAAGAAATTCTTAATATCTTAAGAAACTATGAATGCTGGATGTTAAAAAAAAAAGCTAATGCTAAACTGCATCATTGGCTTTGACAGTTAACACCAATAATTTATGAAAGATATCAAATATATATAAACATTTACTTAAGAGCTGACAGTAAACTGAACTGCTGGCTTTAAGATTAAAGTTTACCAGTAATGTGGTAAGGATGAGTAACATTATGTTTAAAAGGACTTTTTAGCTAAACACATGAAAAAGTAGATAAAAGTGAAAAAAATGCATGAAAAAGAGTGAAAGGAATGTGCATAGTTGGAATTTTGGAAATGGGCCAAAAGATGCAAATTCTAGTGTCAGCTAAGAGCTAAACTGCATGTCTTGACTTACAGCTGATAACTGGGGGCTGACTGCTCAGCTTTCCCACTTTGGCTTTTGTAATAGTTTCAAGGCACACAGGTACTTTGTTATGCCAACACCTGACAAAAAAATAAACTCCCATTCCTGCTGTGAGTGGCATCCTTTTGCCTGTTGAAACATAATTGACTGCCTGTGCACCGCCTGAGAACAAGTAAAATTCCTTTGCAAATGTGGAATATTTTAAATAATAAGAAATATGAATGAGAAAAGTGCTGGCAACTCGTACTTGGGCTGAATTATGGAAGGAGCTAAGTTCCAAGAAACATGACACAAAAAAAATTTGAGAGGAACGCTTGCATTTAATCTAGAATAAATTCCATACCAGTAAGGGTTATATTTTAATGATCCTAATTATTAACACCCAAACTGGTCTTGACTATGACTGGGTGTGATTGTATGATTGTGAAACAGGGTGTTGCTGGGAAAAACTACAACACACAACACAACAAAGACAAAGAGCTGTGACACACCAAAACAAAGTCTCATGATCTGAAAAGTTTCGACAAGGAAACAAAACATTTGAAAAATGCAGGTATTTCTAATAACAGACTACATGTAGTCAGCATTATGTTATCAGATTATACAAAACAACCCTTATCAGTCCAGATTACAGTAATATTATCAAAGATTTATGATTGCATGTTGCTAATACCTTTAAATGGTAAATGTACTTTTTTTAAACTCATGATAACCAATTTTCATTTTACCATGCCAGGTCTCTGTGACAGACTTTGCGACATCATCAGGAATATAAAGCTGTTTTGAAGGGACTGCTGCTGTTCAAACCTTCCATCTTAAACAGCATACCTTGCCATCATTACATTGAAAATGTGTAACACAAGAATATCTATGTCCACTTTTTGAAAGCAAAAAAGTATTGAAACTAGTGCAGTAGTTTCAATAACTGACTGCATTTTAAAGACCTATCCTTAAAAATGAGTGCGTGATCTCTACTCATGAAGCTCTTCTGTGTTGTAAGCAGACTTCTCACCTTCTCCAGCAGCTCAAGGACCTGCTCCCTGTCCTGCCGCTGACGATTATTGATGACATGGTATCTCCCTCCACAGCGCTCAATTATCTGCCTTAGGCCTGGGTGCTCTTTCTGCAGGTAATGCTGTGGAAAACAATTCAGATTTGCAATGAGTTTTCTCTCTCCTGCTCTTACAGCAGCGGTGGATTAGTCCAAATGGACAAAGTTATAGTTGAAGAGTTCTGTGAGGACGTCTGAGGGTGAGGCAGTTTACACAAAATCATTACACATGTATCATTGTTTTAAGGCAGTTATTACTTTATTCCTGTGTCTTTATGTAATAAAACTGGTCTTAAAAATGAATACAAAAACTTAGTTTAAAATGATTGCTGAGGCTTTTGAATTACAAAAGGTAAGATTCTATCCTACCTTTTTAAAGAGTGTATGGTACCTTAGTGTAAACAAGGCTTTCAAAATACGAAATCATGAGGACTTTTAATTATATATCATTAACTCAGTGTGTATGATTCTAATACCTCCACTTTTCTTCCCATTAAGTAGTCCCCACAGGTCAGCAGAACCAGGGTGTGATCCAGCACCCCCTCCCCAAACGCTTCCTCAAGCTCTGTAGGCACACGACCCTCCATCTACAAACACCAAGGAAATAAATTAGCAAAATTTGTTTTTAAAGCCAATATTGGGACTTGCTGAATTCTTAGTAAAAGAAATGAAAACAAACTTATACTTTCAAAACCAAAAAGATGAAGCAAGTGAAGATAATGCCAAAATACTAGCGGAAGGATAAACAGGAATACAACCAACCTCTGTGAACTGGCTAACAGGTACCAGCAGCAAAAAAGCATGTGGGCCTGGTGCTAACAGCGTCATTGCTCGCTCTGTTTCCTTTCTGACGCTGTCCTCCATCTTGCCACCGGCCCAGTACCATCTCGGCGCCTCCACCAGGGACACATTTCTGCCATCAGAAACGCCCTGTCGCAGCTGGCAGCTCCTCGTGGCAACTGAAGACATATGAGACAGCTGCCCCAGGATAGTGTCTGCCGATGATGTCTTTCCACATCCAATGTTCCCCAAAAGAACGAGTCTGAGCTCGGGGGAAGAGGATCCATAGCTCCCCCTTATGTGTTCACTCATACTTAAGATGGAAAGTGAACACAAGCAAAATGTGCTGTGAGATTGTGTGCTCGTACATTTGGCTCGGACCAAAAGTTTGTCTACAGACTGAAATGAAGATGAAACAATAAGCAAATAACACTGGAAAAACTGAGGATTGGACAGGTTGGGTAATCATTTCATCAGGTTGAGTAATCATTCATTCCATTTCATTTCATTCGGTATGGCTGTCGTGCCAGTTTCATCGATGACATGTTTGATTGCCTCTCTTCTTTGACTGTGTCCCGCAGGGAAAAGAATCAAATTTCTTTTCTATGTATTCAATCCATATTCTCTCCTGCTGTACATGATTAAACAAGAACAAAGATGATTGATAATAGCTCTGCTCTTACATGAAGCTGTCATTTCACTTTAATCCTCTGTAACTGCATCCTTTTTTGCGTGATACATAACAACTTGCCAGTCCTGTCCAACTAGATTCTACCTGAACTTTATATCTGGCTGTTATGCAAACTGGCACAAAACACATCTACCTAAAAATGCACACAAAATAAAGACCAGACACATGCCACTACAAAGCAGCACAGTGTTTTATAAAAACTGCACACGTTTGGCGCAAGGGTGAAATGCAAAATTTAGATTAAACTAAAACCGAAAGTAAAGAGTATGACTAGATGACAAAAGACAGTTTTTTCTATTGAAAGCTTACAAAATATTCTTAAAAACTAGCCTACATGAAGCTTATTATAAAGCATTATGGCACATTTTAGACTGATGTGTAAAACCCTTGTCACCACAGCGATATGGCCGAGAAACACAGTAGGATCACTAACAATCTAGTTAAACTCTAATTTTAATTTTCAAATAACTAGTGCTAAGGACGCCTTAATTTAGCAAACAAATGTGTGATTCAAACAATAAAAACATACTTACTCAACAGTTTGAAGTCTACGGAGCTGCGTTCATGTACTGTTTCTCTGTGTGCGCTGTTTGTTCAGTTGGCACTGAATGTGCCTCATCCAAACAACTTCAGTACATGTCGACTAATAAAAGCTGCCTAGGCAGGTGAAGTTTGTCTCAGGGAGCTGCCACCACTCCCAATTTTGAACACTCGCGCAAATGAACACACTACTTTTTTTGGCACACACAACAGGTTTCTTTGTCTGCAGGCTGCAAAGCATTCCAAGATAGGGCGGAGGAGGAGTGTCCTGGGGCACTTGTGAGTCATTCTACCCAGTTTTACCTGCCACACCTACATAGTGTCAAAACTCCTGTGGATGAGCTTCGATGTTTACCTTGTTAAGATCAACAACTGTTGAAATATGCAAGTTAATAAAATGATATGCTGCAGCTGCAGACCCTAATCAGAGAGGAGGGCATGTCATAGATGCACATAACATGAAGTTTACAATGCAAGGTAAATCAACAAGAAACGCCACTTTGCTCGTCATATGGATGGCGTTCACGAAATAACTCTATCCTGAAGCCTCAAGTTTAAAGTTTTCTAAACTTGTGCCCTTAGTATATAAACACAATTCCACAGGTGTATTTGTTTAATATTTTTAGCACTATCACAGAAACATAATAGACCTTATTTTAAAACAAACATGATAACATCTCATAAGAAGTGATCTAAGTGCTAACCTGTTGTCCATTATTCATATTTAAGTACTGAAAATTACGCTATGATGGCTTAAAAGGAGTTAAATACTCCTGGTATGAAGGGTTGGATGCAAAAATCCCACAAACGGTCAGCAACATTTGAAAAAAGATGAATGCATTAACGGCTGCTCCAAGCTTAATAGATTATGTTGTTGACCTCACAACAATACACTGAGTTTTTAGAGAAAAGAAGAGATCTCCGTTTTGACTAGTCATATCTATCAAATGTGATTATTAGACAAGCTTAGATAAAGTTATATTCCTAAAAATGACCTTGAAATGAACATTAAAATTGTATTTTCTCACTTTTATTATTGAATTAACCCATCACTTAAGAGACTAACGAGTCATCTATGTGCTCTCTGACCAAAAGCACTGTAAAGCTGAAATACTAGAAATTGTCACTCTAAATGTGTCGAGTGACACAGACAGAAGGTATGGTCAAGAAAACAAATTACAAAATTCACGTCTTTAAACTTAACAACCAATACAAAAAGGTGTTTTGCATATTTAAGTAAGCTTATTTATTTGAGATCCAACAAAACCATATTTATATTGCAAACAAATATTCTTTTAGAAAAAAATAAAAATATCAAATTTGTCTTTTGTAAGTGTAAACTAACCTACAGTGTCTTTTAGCATTAGAACAAACTGTGTACTGCTAGTGGAGTCTTCATCATCACTCATATCCCAGGCATCACATAGGCAATGTTTTCCAGAGTGGAAGTCTAATAAAGAAAATATGAGGACAGTTGTTACCTCCTCAACATGTTACGTATTTTTCAATTTCCTAATGAACATGTATGCACATATAAACAAAGTGAATGTGGTGTAAACACAATTCTTACCTGTGTGTGTTGTGTGCAGCTTCTTAGCTCTGGTATCTCTTCAGTGAGGCAGATTAGAGGAGCCAGGGCGCACAGCAAGGAGTCCAAGAGCAAAGAAAAACTACTTGACATACTCACCATTTTCTGCAAAGCACAAAGAATCGCAATTATTGTTCTTAAATGCAGTAAATATACTTTATGTTTTCTAGAGGCTAATTAAACCCATCATTCTTGATCAGCAGTAGTCATATAAAGATATAAACTTGTGTCAAAACTGGAGCAAACAAACCAGTCAAGTGCTGTGAGTTCTGAGACTGAAATATTTCATGGTGTAAAAATGTGCACAAATTGTAAAAGAAAGAGTTCCTGTTTCATTTAATAAACCCTGTTTGTTTTTACGATAAAGTGTCTAATGCACACCTGGTAGACAGGTGGAAAAGAAATCAAACCTTGAAATAGAACAAGTCGTAACCTTTAATACTATCAGAAACAACTTCTTTTGATCTAAATAAATTGAAACAACATTTACCTTTTGGTTCTAATTAATCAAATTAGTAATGCTTTGGTGCATTATTTAGCTCTAGGGTGCCTTTTGGCACTTCTTTCAAACACACAAATTCTGCTACAATAGAGTACTTAATTATTTTATTCCTATTCCACCCATTAAGGCTGGGCTTTCCTAGTGGTAATGTAGCCTGGTTAACCCTAAAATTCCTGGCAAAGTAAGTATTCAGTAATCTCCATTCATAGTATCTGCTCTCAAATATGCAGTAATCTCCTCAGCTTGTTGTCAGCTTGAATGAGATGAAGAACATCCAACATTATGAGTTCATGAAGCAACACTTAGGGTTACTTCATGAATTGAAAGAATAATGTATGAAACATAAATGTGTAGTTTACTTTAAAGCACAGCCTTTTTGTTACTCGTGTAATGCACTCACAACATCCAAGAAAGTATCTCTTACCAGTTTCAATCAGATATCAAGGAAAAAAAAAATACTATCTTCTCACCTTTGTCTCTTGAAGATGCTGTCCAATCAGGGACAAGGACTCCCCCAGCAGATGTAGGTGAGCTGCAACACTGACAAGATCCTGGTCAGAACAGCTGGGATTCCTGGATATGGATCTGAGAGTGTCCCAGGCTGAACCAGGGGGACTGCACATGGAGCTAATGGGACTGTAAGTGTCAGTCATTGGGCAAGATACCATGGGAGCAACTACAGAGCCCACTGTAAAAGCTGTCACTGCATGAGGAGAATGTATAAATGAAGGCCCTTGGGTTGCTGGCATGGCAGGATGGGTAATAGTTCTGGTGAGGGAGCAGTCTGCCATGTTGTGCTGGTTATCAAGATACACCCAGTACTCTAACATGGAGCTTGGACATGGCTGGGATAGAATGAAAAGTAGAAAAACGATGATGAGGAAAAGTTAGGGCAGAAATTAACTTGGACAAGTTACAGGACAATTACCTGATCAATGTCGCCCTCTGCTGTGCAAAAGGAATGCAACAGCTTGTCATGGATATCCTGGAAAAGACAGTTTTCATATTAGTCATGAATAAATATAGGAAGGATGAAGTTACTGATGTTCCTACAGTCCTAACACCCACACAGAAACTTGACAGATTAAAAGGTTTTAAATCATATGTTCTTTTCCCATTCCATCTATTCTCTAACCTCTTCCTCCCCTCTTCTTTCCCATCTGTCTTGTGGCATACAGACTGGATAAGCAGTAACAAAGTCGGAGGACCCTGCTCCATATGGTTCAGGCACACATTCTACATTACCTGTAAAATAAGTGTAGTCATATTATAGAAAAGATGATTATGTCTTAATCTCATAAAATTTTCTTTTCTGCACCTTTAGATTGCATTACTATAATCAATCAAAAACATTATATAATAAGTCATGGCAGTTCCCACAGAAAATTTGCTCACCAACTGACACTGAGACAAAACCTATGACACCATGATGGATTTGTGAGAAGTCCAACGCAGAAACCCCTTCAGCTATCTGTTGGATGATTAACATACTCACTTACAATAAAAGCACCTTACCAGAGTGTTGTCTCTTCTTGTTGAGCAAGCAGTTAAGTTCCTGAAAAAGATTGAAAAAAAGGTGATCACGCCTGAAGCTGGGAACAGATAACTGTGCAACTGATTAGAAAAAAAACACAGACCTTATTTTAAGGATAGGTATTTAGTCAAACACTGTATCTATTTGTTGCATAATAAACGTGTCTCCAAAAGTTTTACAGAGCCCTTATGTAGAACATTAAGTACCAAACCATACTCTATGCATATTAATTACACACAAAAACAGCCATACCTGTCAAAAGGTTGCACAAAGTAACAAACAGAACAGATCATAGTTCAAAAATCTGCAGAGAGATTAACCTCTGGCATGCACAAAATACAATACTGATGCCAATGTATCAATAACATGTAAGAAAGTATATCATTATACTTGTCAGATCACTAATTACAACTGCTGACACTCTTAATGTTTAATTATCAACAATTTCTCCAGCATTACTGTAACTGAAATCACCTTGTGAAGCCTCTTGGTGCTACACCCTTCAAAGTCTGAATCTGGTTCCTCTGATTCCTCCTCATCCACAGCTAAGTTTTTGTAAGACCTTTTCTTCTCTGTTTGGCTGCATCTGCTCATCTTTCCTGCTTCATTATCCATCTACACAAGCCAGGGATGATAGTGACAGTGATCCAGCAGCAATAACACTACTGAAGTATGAGCTCCACCTGTGATTTGAAAAAGGCCTCACAGACTTGAAGAAACCTTAACCTTAGGATTACCATTCAGGAAACAAAAGCAACGTAATGAAATGCACATACAGACTGTGTGGTTACTTTGGCTTCTTTAGAGCCCATTTAGACGGTGTGAGAACAGTAAATGATGAGTTGAATAAAGGTTAAGTAAGAGCAGAGAAAATTCACCGACAACCACTTTGAAAATCGAATATAATTTAGACACATACAGGACAAAAGATTTAGATGAAGGCTCATCTGTGATGACGACTTTCCTAATTGCGACCAAAAAAACGATAATCTCTTCTAGATAATAGCTGAAAATTAATTTCGAAGCAAATTTAGCTGACGACGCTGTCCCGACCTCAACAACAGAAGCAATGTTTAATGACAGAAAAAACTAGGTTAAACCCAGCCCTTTTCTGCAGAATGATGTTCATCTTTAAAAACAAATCATCTCTAACTTGGTGATGTAACATATAAACCTTAGCGGCGGAGTGTGCAAGGAGCAAACCTTAAGGGTAACTTAGCTTTAAACTCGTATCAACTAGGTAACTGTAAAGAGGCAGTTTGGACTATTCACAATCATACTGTTAAAAAAAATGGTGTTCTGACCAAGGACTGTATGTTAAAGCGATAGAGTTCAGTCGAGCTTTAATATAATAAAGACCAGCTGTGTAAACTGCGCAGCAAAGTTAGCTGACCGAAAAATGTGGCTAACCGGCCCAAACCACAGGTGAGGGAGAGCACAGAAGCAAACTTGGCACTGTCTACGTACTGATACCGACACACTCAAAAGTCTCTTCACCTAAATTAAATCATATTCATTAATTGCAACTTAATTCTACTAAATCCTCAGTAAAGTATAAAACTCGACATCTATTTTTCAATAACTCGTGAACCCGAAGTATTTTAACCTAAAGGACAGCGTTTCTTCCAGTACATACACGTTGCCCAGAAGTCAGGCTCTGGACCAGGGCATGAAGTTTTCCATAACATTTTGTATTATTCTACCTTCACCTCAGCTTTCTTTACTTTACAGCCAGTGTTGCGCATATTTTGACACTCACTTTACTTTCATCCTAGTTGTTTAAGCCCAAATACCAACCGCACCTAAGATTTAAAAATCACTAGTAACCCAATAAGACCAGCTGCTGAAAAGTCGTCTGTGACTGACAGATAAATCACTACGTGTTTCCAATCAAATGGCCGAGCTTCCGGCTGAAAAATGTGGGTGTCCGTCACAGTTTTAAAACGTTTTCGGGTTTGAAAGGCAACATTTTTTGCAGACTCTCGTAGTTACTACCTTGTGGGTACAGCAACGTATTAGGGCATGCGTTTCAGTGGCTCTTTTTTTCTGTTGCTTTTTGGCCACGTATATTTAACTCAATACCCAAAAGACATGACAAATTGCATGTCAAAACAAACACAATAGCCCTTTTCTCTCAATGTAGACCAACCTCAGACGATCTGAGACGGCTCGTGCTTTACACTGCACTTTGCTAAGCTGCAGTTCTTCTAAAGGCCACTAGATGTTGCTGTAAAACACGCTACCTGTGTCGGAGCGACCGAGAGGCACCTTTAATGTCTGCCTGCGCACAAAGAGCTGTGAAGTGACTAAAGAAGACCGCTACTAAAGAAGGCTTCCTGTTTTAATACTCCAGATTTCACCTCTAGTTTACAGGATGAAACAGGAACAGTTCGAGGTTCCCTGCGAGCAAATGTGTGTATGATTGTGACTGTGTGTTAGTGTTGGTTGGGTTGCCTAAACTTGGTCGTAATCTGCAAAAACATATAAAAACACTGGAGTTTCATTTCAGCAGAAGGGGATGCAAACTTGCGAGCAGCCATGGAGAAATATATGTCATATGTTATATCATTAACTTAACTAAAATATATTTAATGTGTTGATACTAATGACAACGACAATAATATTTATTGACAAGAAATCATAACATAAAACTCGTCACGTCTGTCTGCGGCAGAGTCACGTACGCGCCATGTCTCGCGCTTGTGTCGGTCACGGATGTGAACCGTCGGACGGAAAAGGCTGCTGAGTCACGTTTAGCGTTTCTCCTTTGTGTTTCCCCCTCCCTCTCTGAATTTCTGCTGATTCATGTTAGACACCAGTGAGAGTTTACTGATTTGATCGATTAACAATTAACTTATCACGCAGGCTACAGCAGAGCAGGGAAATCTTCACATGAAATGATCCTTTTCATATTTCGATACAGGGAAGAAAATTTTTACTATTTTACGTAAAGATTTCGCCAGACATTTCACACAACATTTGTACAACAGCTTAAAATAATTTTGTTTTGAAATGTTTTATTTTCACGTAGGTGTTACAGAGGGGGATTAACTACATTTTATGGCCAAAGATGTGGAGACAGCTTGTGCTTATACTTTTATGTATGGACCCCTTTTTTTGGTAGTTTGGCACCTTCATTTCACTTAAGAGAAATCTTTATGCTACAGCACCCTAGCCGTATTTTCATCAAGTCATTTTTCTAATTATAGCTGAGGAGTAACAAATTTGCCTCAAAAGGTTTAACAATCTGTGCAACATTTGCCCTCCTTAATCCTCAGATCATAAACCCCTTTGTGTGTGTTTCCAATTTCTTCTTTTACCAGCTGTGTGCAAATTCCCTTGACTGTTTTAACGTGGACATGAACTTGTGCTCAAAGGGAGGTCCATAAAAGAAAAGGCTTGAGGTAAGTATGAACCCCATGACCCAAACACCTTGGCAAAGACTCTCAGCTGCAGGCCTGTTATCAACCATTATCATTGCCTGACTTAACTGATGCTGCTTTTTCAGGTTTAAAATTCTGTGGAAAGTCTTTACATAAGAGTAGAAGCACTAGTGTTAATGACGTAATGTTCAGGTGTCAGCATACTCCTGGCAATGTAGTGTTTGTTCTTGAAACAGTAATAAAGTGCAGTTTATGGGCCTAACACTTATGCAAGTGATTGCAAAGTCACATACATTATGTCACAGACACCAGTGGGCGTCAGATTAAGTGTCTAACCAGAAAGTTAAGAATAATTTGACTACAGAGTCATATAAATATATAAATCCTGCCTTGTTGGTCTTTGTCAAGGAAAGGATGTTCATTGCATGAATAGTTATAATTTAAAAAGCTGAAGACTTGGCTGGATTTGTTTTGTGGTTACAAAATGATGTGAATCCAAATTGTTGGTTTAAATTGTCATCAATAATACTGCAACTTAAATCCTAAGGGATTTTAGCAGTGGTTTAATGATTATTTTCTTTAAAAAGTGAACAAAATCATTGTAAGCTGCATGTTTCACATTGTTTTCCTACAAGGTGAAACATGTGAAGTAAAGCACACTTCTGCTTTACTTTCTCATTATTGCCTCCTGTGCTACTGAAACTTCTTCCTTTCATGTAATCACAGGCTTATCTCTCAACAAGTGGTTGATCTTTTTCATGTTTCTGATGAAATGATCACTGCTGGTGCATGATACAAGCTTGATGTTTTTTTGTTGTTGTTCCATTAGTAATTGCCACACACTCCTTCCTCTCCGGTCTGAGAAATTCACACGGTCATGGTTAGATTCGGCTCCTCCTCTCGCCTTGTCAACTTTGGAATTCCAAAGCTGCATTGTCATGTTTAGCGCTCAGCCCTCCTCCTTCTGGTTTTCCAGGGCAGTACTAAAACTTCCTTACTCATGTTAAGTCCCATGGTCCCTCCCCCTGAACTTCTTCCATTTGCTCCCATAGTTGCTGCATCATGTTAACTCTCAGTCCCTCCTACTGTTTTTCGCTGAAGTTGCCATATCATGTTTAGCTGTGGTTTTGTGACGCTGAGTTCCTGTTTTCCCTCAGCTGTTGGAGGGAGGAGACAAAGGGGAATCGGTATAAAAAGAGGCGAGGACTGTTGGCACGGAGAACAAACTGTACTGGACATCCAGAGAGAAAACTGAGCTGCTGAGAATCTGGAACGAAACACCAAACCTGCAGGACCTTCTCTCTAATTGGTGAGTACTGCTCTATAATTAAATTCGTATTTTTGTCACTCTTTGATTTTTATTTTCATCATCTTTCTTTGACATATCATAGCTCTCGAATTCTAATATGATACTGGTGATCATGTTGGAAGATGGTTTATGTCCTGCAAAAACATTTCTTTGACATATTCATTTTTTTAGGGCCACAATGGAGACAGCAAACAAGACTCAAACAACAGCAGAGCAGATGACCGACAGGTAAGAATGCGCTACTGTGTATTCATTCCTCTGAAGTCATTCACATTTCACCTCTTAACAATAATCATTACTGAAATGGTTAATATGCTCAAACTATCAAGTATTGTAGAAATCAATAAATGCACGAGTTAGGATGATCTTGTTTGTGTTGGTGCTGCAGCATCCATAAGTAGGTTTGTAGTGCACTATGTCCTGACTTTACCTTTGAGCTTGTAGAGTTTATCAGCTGCACCTTGCCTACATTACATCACACAATGTATCTTCTGCACTTCTTATACTCTTATACTCTGTTCTTTATGTTTATTTCATGCCAACAGCACTTCTCTCACCATTTGCTCTTTTATGTCACTTGTGTCAAACCAGAATGTGACCAAAGTATCTGTTTCTTTGTGCAGAGATCTGTCAGAACAAATTAAAAAAGTGACAAAAGAGAGTCACGTCAGGGCAGAAAACACAGGGCTGATGCTGAGCTTCCAGAGGGGAAAAGTCTCAGAGCCACAGTACAAGGTAATACAATACAGCCTTATACATTTCCAATCAATTTTTAGTGAATACTCTATTTTTTTCATGGTCTTTTTTGACGCTACTGTGATATTTTTTTCTGATGCTACTTCTCCTTCTCCTCCTCAGCTCCTCCTGTGCTCACTGTATGAAATCTACCAGGCTTTGGAGGAAGAGCTGGACAGGAACTCCGACCACCCTGGTGTCGCCCCCATTTACTTCCCGGCTGAGCTGGCCAGGCTGGAGGCCATCGAGAAAGACCTGGAATACTTCTATGGCCAGGACTGGAGAAAGAAGACTGTTGTTCCTGCAGCTACAAAGAGATACTGCCACAGACTCAGACAGGTATGTTTCCTTGTTTCATACAGGAAATTACACACAGTTTCTCCGCTGTTTATTCTGAAATAATAATCCCTGTTGTATTTTTCAGATTGGTAAAGAAAACCCTGAATTTCTGGTTGCCCACGCTTACACCCGTTACCTCGGTGACCTGTCTGGAGGGCAGGTTCTAGGTCGAATTGCCCAGAAGTCCATGGGACTGAAGGGCAGCGATGGTCTGTCGTTCTTTGCCTTCCCTGGTGTGTCCAGCCCCAACCTGTTCAAACAGCTGTATCGCAGCCGGATGAACAGTATAGAGCTAACGGAGGAGGAGAGGAACGGCGTGCTGGAGGAGGCTGTCAGAGCGTTCGAGTTCAACATTCAGGTACACAGCCATGATAACTGGACAGAGAAAATCAGTGTAAAACAACCAAAAGATTAAAATTTTAAAATTCTTCATTAAGCAGCAAGCAGCTGATGGAAATCTTTCTCTGTTTTACAGGTCTTTGATGATTTACAGAAGATGCTGAGCATCACTGAAAGTTGTTCAACGCTCTCCAGACCAGTAAATAAACTCCAGATCGATGGAACCATTATCAAAACTTTCCCACTCCTCAGGATGGTTCTGGGACTTTTTGTGGCTCTGGCCACAGTCAGTGTGGGAATCTATGCTCTTTAGAGAGGACACACAACAAGAAATACTATGTATTTTCTGTTAAGGTTTTAAGATATTAACTTCTGTATTGTAGGGTTTTTTAAAACCCTTACTTCTTTACGATTTTGTAAGATTTTAATGGTCTGTAAAGAACAAATACTGTGCAATATTGTTTGAACTTAAGTGAGAACCATTTATGATATGCATTCATGTTTGTAATGATTTTTTTAACTGAACATTTTCTGTCTAAATCAGTATTAAAATGTGCAATATATGTTCTCAATACTGTAAATATGTCACCTTTTTAATAAATGTTTTGATGAAAGGAAGCACTCTTCTCTCTAGTGTTTGTCTCTGCTAGAATGGGCACTGTTTATATTTACTCTTTTCTTGCGATGAGTACAACACTGGTGAGGTTCAGGGTCCAGCTGTTGACATTTGCTCTATTCTGGTATTCAAACACGTGCCTACTGTTTATTTTGCCCTTGGTGTAAATATGGTTACTAGAAAAAAAACAAAAAACTTAAGAGATGTTGCCCAGTCCAGCCTCAAGGTTTCACTTGTGATTAACACAATGGCTTATAGGGCTTAAAAGTAAAAATAATATAATAATAATATGATAAATAGTATATATATATTATGTAATAAGTACAATAATAATAATAATTTTGCCTGTTTCTTTCTGTGCAATAAGTTTTTTTTTGTCATTTCACCTACCATGTTTAACATTTCATCAGCTGAAGTCACTAAACAGTGTTTTTATGACTGCCATAAGCAATTACGCGAGTACTCATATAAGATAAAAAAAGAGCTATTATTAAGTCAATCAAGAAAAGAAAACATGTTTTTTTGCCACAGTGGCCTCCTCAGTTTAAACACATAATAAATAGACAACAAATTATAATTGCGTAAAATTTGGTATTCACTTTTATTGTGATTTCACAATTTTCCTAAAACATGTGCGGCAGTGGCACATGTCATAAATTAAAACACAAAATGATTGTTAACAGCAGCCATTGCAGATTTCTGGCTTCCTCCTACACCTATGCCATAGTGACACAAATCAGTGCAGTGCTGGTATCTGTTCTCCTCCAGATGACAACTAAAATGAAAACCAAAAAGTAAATTCAGAGATGATTGTACTTCACAGGAATTGGCTTCCCTCAACCTTAAAGGCACAGCAGTCTGAGTAAATCAGAAATGTCGTCTTATCGTCACTGTACTGTCCAAATCTTAAAAAGATGTAAATATGCTTTACATTCAAGACACATTCCTTTCTAATGCAGCTTTTCTTTCATTACAAAATAAGAATCAGATACACACATCAATTGTGAAAAGGGTTAAAGCAGTTTGTCTGAGCAGAACCATGAGCTCTGGAAATACATCACTTGCTGTAAGAAGGCCAACAACACGAAACAAAACCCAACAGCTTTAAACTTGAAAAAGAGAGGTAACTACAAAAAAGCTTACAACTAACAGGATTCACAACTTCACCTCGACATGCCCACCTCTATCCACAGTACCTTAAGAACAATCACACACATATACACATGTAACAAAACTCACAATCATATACGAAATCCACAAGCTACAGGGTGCCACATGAGGGGTACTTCGAAGGTGCTTTGAGGGGAATTGCACAGAATATGTTGTCTTTGTAAATGTCACTGACGGTAAACAATGAAAAGGATACACCAGGGACTGATTTCTCAAATATAACAGAGAGCACAAACTCAAGGCAAAGCAAAGGAGAGCATTCATATTGTGGAAAGGCAACAAACAGATCCACATGAATAAAAGCAGCTTCAAGGAAAAAAAAAAAAAAAAACTACAGCAGAAACAAGACCTTAAACAAAGAAAAATTAAATCTCAAAAAAAAATTCTTCAAAGGCTGAAATGACACCCCTTTTATCTTTTATGGTGATGTAGACATGAATGGTCACTGGACTTTATCATATTTCTTTATTAAAAAATGTTTTTTGTGTTTTGAAGATTGCATATTAAGTGGGTTCATTTGAAAAAACACAGTAACTTTACTTCATGTTTTCATCGAATTTTGGGACAGACAATGATGCCCATATCAGTAAGGAAAATTTTCTGCATTTCTCCAGGGATATTATATATTGCACATTATGTCTTGAAAGGGGAAGTAAGTATGTTGGTGACATGCTAGTAATACCATAGAAATTAAATTAGCTTGTCAGTTATACAAAAGTAAAATTACTTTGCAGTAATATTTTGCTACGTGTACAGCTTTCCATTGTCTTCATCTAGTTAAATTTGGCACACTGTCCTATTGCAAAAGGCAAACATTTTCCAAAAGCCCAAATGGGTGCATATCAGACTGAAGCAATGTACTTCAGAACACAGTTTTCAATATCTGTCTGCACCCTAAAAAACACTCTCCAACCACCTGCATAATGCCACATGACCTTGGCTACCTGTCTGAACAGCTAGGACAGTTTCAGCTAAAAAAGTGCAGAACTTTTAGGCAGGAGCGGCCAACACAGGGCTGCTCAGTTGGTTTCGTAAGAGGACAGCAGGGCTGCATCTACCGGCTCCATGCAGGAGGGGCAGGTGAAGGATCGCATCAGCCAGGGGTCGATGCAGTCCACGTGGTAGATGTGAAGGCAGGGCAAGAACCGAATGGGGTCACTGTACTCAAAATCCATCATGCAGATTACACACCTGCAGGAGAGAGAAAGCATCAATCCTTAATCTCGAAGTGTGTTAAATTAGTTCAGGTAAATCACTTTTACAGATTTTTTTGAACACATGTGGACTATTATACAGTACAGTACAGAGTACAATATACTGTCCAGAGTTATAGTTAAAACTTAATGTATTAAATAAACCCATTCCAACGTATTTATCAACGGGCTCGGGGTACAGTTTTTTTCTAAAATTAACTAAATCAATTGTGTTTCATGGGTAAAAAATGATAGTTACATTACAAAAGAACACAAAAACAAAGGAAACAATTATTTTTGCTGACTTTGCACTCACTCTTTAACTTTCTTGTCAGAAGGGTCAGAGCCTGGGTCAAAGATGCCTCTGGGCAGGTGCTGGATGAGACCAATTCGCTGTGCAATGCGGATCTGCTCCTCCTCTGTCAGCTGGCATGCCAGACGGCTCTCACCTGGTGTGGGATGGTACACTGGCACTGGCTGGGTATGCTCCTGGAAAGGGAGTGTTTTGTAAACACTGAATTTCTGAAACATATCCTATTATTGATCTAAGCCAAACTTATCATGTCAGTTTAGAGATTTTTAAAGTATTTTGGGGGACAAAAGACACCTCAGAGCTCATTTCCTTTTGCTAACACCAGAACAAAATGTGGTGTTCTTTTTTTTTATTTCAAGGATTTCGGTAAATAAAATAGCAAATTCTATACTTGCCCTGTATGTAATAATGTGATTTGATGCTTTTTATATATATATTTATCACACAGACAACCCTTCTGACAAGAAAGTTAAAGAGTGAGTGTTGTATTACTATTTAAAGGTATACCTCACGTGTTGTCTGTGTGATAAATGCAGTAAGTTGCATAATAGATACTTAAAAAAACATAATCAAAAAAAGAGAAGAAAATCTGCATAGCTCCAAACTACAAATCTTTGCAATTTCAGAAAAAACTCAGTAAAAGTTACATCGTCAACAAGCAGCATCGTCCGGGTTTCCTTTTATGAATGGGTTTTTTGGACATTACTGTAATTAGTGCATCAGTACTGAGAAGTAACGCTACAACAGGCATTATAATCTCTCATTTGTAGAAATGATGACAATGCCATATTAAAAGTACTAGGTGACATGTTTCTAAATCCCTGGAGCATGTTTAAATTAAACCCAGCAGCTTACTTGGTAAGGAGGGGGCGGCTCTCCGGGCAGACTGCCCCCCTCAGACTCATTCAGCAACGACAGGTCATCCGCACCTTGTGAAAACAGACAGTTCCCCATTGAAGTGAGACCACCAGGAGAGGGTCCACTTCGTCCTGAGGGTGACAGACACTTTGCAAGCGCTAGCTGGAGCTAAGCCAACTAGATAACGTTTGGACGCTTTGGCTTGACGTTAGCTTAGCTAGCTTTTAGCTGTTAGTTTTTTTTCATTCCTTGGAGAGCTTGACAAAAAGTCGACAGAAAGAGCGATGTCGCTATCCTGACGGACTACTGAACTACTCGGTGGTCGGTTAAACGAACAGTGACATCGACTTAAACTTAAAAACGAGGTGCTCTTTGCGTTTGCTTGTGAACTCGCTTATTGTGTTTACAAAAAACACAAACCGGAAAATCGTCATTACACCGGAATTCCGCCCGTCAACATTCTACTAGTGGGTCAGTAGGTGGCGACAATGCTCAAACTGGTAGCAGCTCGCCATACAACAAAAACAGCAAGAAGAAGAATTGTAGCTGGATGTCCGGCGTGCTCTGTAGTGTTATAAACAACGTCTCCGTTTAACGCTGTCAAACAAGCATTGTTATGCTTGTTTGTGTTGATGTTATTGTTTTGTTTTTATAGTTTGTCAGTGGAGAAAATCTCAGCTTCATTTTCTCTTCCAACAACTCTGTCTTGTCTCGTCCTGCATCGTTTCCGTCCAATTCCTGTTTGAGTTAAAGGAGGTTAACGGTACAATTTAGAAATGGTAAGACACAGAGGCAGCCGACAGTAGCCTAAGGATACCTGAAGGTTAACTTGCAGTATAGTTTTGTCTTATATGTCTCACTGTAAAAACTAAGTTCGTACCACGACAAAATTATGTAACGTTAGTGTTTATATGCTTTGGATAGCTAATTGCTAATTCTCGTGGCGTGTATTGGACGTGGGCGGTGTAACGTTGTTTATTCGCTGCCTCTATAAGATACACAGTGCATACTTTTTCCAAACCTCACACACACACCATAGTTTTAAATGTCATTTTGTGTTACGATTAACCCCCTGGACTATTGCAGAGGAAATAATCATGGTGTCCTCAGTAGTACCTCAAGGACCAAGTCAGTCTGACCAGAACAAGGCTGGACATGTTTGGATATTAGGAAGGACTAATGTCAGTATTCGTGCATTTAGGCCGCAGTATCTCCGCCACTTCCACCACCACCACCACCTCCACCACCGAGTGGAAACCAGCGTCTTAAAAGCAATCATACACCTAAGCCTGGATATGCTGCAATACCGTTTTTTCCTAAAGTGAGTCCTCCAGTCCAAGAGACAAGTCCCTCATCAGAAACGCTAGCTGACACAGAGGTAAGGGTCTCCTCCAGAATCTGGAGTTGTTTTGGTATGAGACATCTAAAGATTCTGATGGTGAAATCTCCCAACATCCAGGAGCGTGCAACAGCTACACCACAAGTCCCAATGGAAAACGAATCCCAGTTTTCACCTTCTCAGGGGATAGAAGACCATTCTTCTGGTGGTGATGGGAAAAATTGTCCAGTGCAGGAAACGGAGCCTGCGCCACAGCTACT
>JAQNCA010000024.1:18274769-18290809 GCA_029783725.1 Acanthurus tractus | reverse complement strand
AGTCAGGCTTGCAGCAGGTGATGAGAGACAAGGCAGAAAAAGACACAAAAATAGAGGAGGAGGAGGTAGAGGAGGGAGAGGTGGAAGGGTGGATGTTAATTAAATGAGGGAGGTTGACGGGGTACCTGAGTCTGCTGGGGGATATTCAGAAAGTTGTCCCGTGTTCCGATGCCGACAAACCGGTTGGGAGCTGTGGAGCCTGGCGTGGAGTATGCTATGAACAGAGAGAGACAAGTGTGTACATGCTTTTACACACACATACACACACTGAGCTCACAGTAGAGTTTGCTGCTCTCATCATCATTATTGATATACTTTAATATAATATTAAGCTAAACGCTAATGCTATGACTACAATTCAGTGTCACATCAATTACTGGGATAAGGCAGAAAGGGTCAGGGATACTGATGCCCTACTAGTCACATTGATGAATTATTTATTTTGCAGGCAGGTTCATTGTGATTTTCCTTCACTTAAACATTTAATCTGTGGTTAACAAAGGTAAGTACAGCCTCTAATGATTAACTCTTATGGGAAGAACCTTTTTCTTCCAAATAAGGCTGTGCTGTTATTCATAGACGCTCCTCAGCAGCCCCTGGCCTCAGTAATAAGTCACCGTTATCACAGAAAACCACAAAGGATTCACTGTGGACTTAATAACAGGGTGACAGATGAAGGAAGTGTATTCATAACCAGTGGTAACCAATGCTCCATTTAAGTTTATTAAGTTAAGAGGAGCATCTTGCCTACAGAGTGACAACATTCTGAGATACCACAGGATCAAATTTAGGGCAGTTGTGCTCACTGGACTCCAACATGGTGGCTGAGTAAAACTTTTGCTCTGCATGACAGGACTAAGGTTGAGGGGATGGGGATGTGTGGGGGTGACAGTGACAGGGCTTGAAACTGATGCATGAGTGAGGGTGAGCATGTATCATATGCATGTATGTGTATGTGTGTGCGTGGGTGTGTGTGTGTGTGTTTGTGTGTGTTTATATGACTATAATTACATTATCTTGAGAATCAGAGACAAAAGTAAAGGGGGTAAAAAAAATACAGTGATAACAGTCACTGGAATGAAAAAATAGACGAAAAGGAGGATATTTATTTATATAGATATTCATATAAATAAATAATAAATTGACACGTTAATCTGAGAGAGTTGGAAGGGGGGAGGGGAGGAAAGGTTGATAGGACAGGAAGAGGAGAAAAGTCAAAACAAAAGGAGGAGAAGGTGCCCCGGTTGCTCCGTCCAGTGCCCCTCTTGGTGTGCCTCTCCCATGGCCCGACTCTCGCACCGCACCTGTCTGGGTGGAACCAACCAAAGCCTCACCACTCCCTGATGACACTCCTCTCTCCCGCTCCCCCAGTATAGCACTAATTAGAGAGGATGGATCAATTTTTATCATTCATGTTTAGAGAGATTGGGTTGTTCTTGTTATACTGTGATTTCCATGTTTTTTGTTGTTCTCAATTTTTAATTGTTGTGAGATTTGTGTGAAAGTGGCCAGGGGATTGGGTGGGTAAAGTGGGGCATGAAGTTTTTTTTTGGAGTCCACGCCAACTGCCCTAATTTTGTTCCCTTAAAAAGAAAAAAAGAGAGAAATGAAGGAAAAAAGAAACAAAGAAAGGAGGATATGAGAATATATCAAATAAAGTAAGAAGAAGGCAAAAAAAGAAATGAGAGAGGGGGGTAGATTGTATTGCCGCTGTCACAGACAGACATGCAAGTCTGCGTTGATCAAAGGCTTGCGGCTACAGAGGCAACGTGCACAGGGCCCTGCTCTGCTCCCCCCAAACGACAAAACACATCAAAAAGAAGGGAGAGAGACTACACTGCCTCTTGTGGTGCTTGCAGGAAACCGAACACTAAAGAGAGAGAAGAGAGAATAAGAAGATTCTGAGGAAAGAGAAAGGGGGAATAAAGAAGCTAAGGAGTTTTGCAAAGACATGAGGAGAGAAAAGAAGACTGAACTTCAGAGCGAGAGATACAGAAGAGCTTGATAGAGAATCTCTGGTTTGGCAAAGGCGTGGCTTCTGCCTTGACAGAATTGGATCTTGTTAGTACAGTACAGTACGGTACGGTACGGTACAGTACGGTATGGTACAGTATGGTGGCGCACAGTTCATAAAGTGATGAATGAAGTAGGAGTGAAGCTCCTGGGGCTGCTGAGTGTTTTACTGGGCAGGCTGGTTTACCCTGCTGGAAGTGGACAGTTGGCTAAACCTTGACAAACTAATAGCAGCAGTCATCATAGAAGTCCCAGACTTTTCAGCAGTTGTATTACAAGATGACACAAAGTGTAGCTGCACTGAATATAAACACTGGGACACTTTTGATGGCTACATTGGTTCTATCCTAACAAACTTGATGTAGGATTGCTTGGAACAAAGGACAAATAAGCTGCCAGCTATGAGCTAACCAACCTACTGGTGCCTAAAATCGGGTCGGACTGGCCTCTATGAGAAGTCTGTCGGGAGACTGGGGCAGTAATGGGGGTTTGTGGAGGGGAGTGGGAGTACGGGGGTGACTTACACGGAGATGCGGGTGAGGTGAGTCCGCCGTCAGTGGGCGTGCTGATGATTTTAGAGTCGGGCATGGGGAGGGGCACTGGGCGTGCCACCGGGGGTGGCGGAGGCAGCAGGAAAGAGCCCGGCATTTTGCTCTGGCCACCTCCATTAGGCTGCAGACGGACCATACAGACAGGGTGAGCAGGATACACCCCGAGAATATACAGTGCACAAGGAGTCACACACACACAAACACACACACACAGTCCAGCGTCAGGGTAAAACACTCAGACACCAAAAGTACCCACAAACACAAAATGAAATACACACAACTGCTTCCGCAAAGGGGCAATAGAAACTGCCAAACTCACAATAATAATAAAAAAAAATTCAGACAGTAAAGCAAAAAAATAGTGAGGTAAATAAGTGGAAAAAAATAGGAACTTTGTTGACACACAAAAGAAAATAAAATTTGACAGTTTTTGAGGCGCAATGTAAGAATTTAAAGAAAAAGGGAAAATCAGCTATGAGGAGAGGGTGTCTGAGTGCGCAAGTGTACATGTGCATGTGCAAATTTAAGAATGACACAATGTCTTCAGTGTGTTAATTAATGAGAACAAAGGATAGGACTGCACAGGGCTGAACAAGTGGTTTCAAAGTTGCTTTCAAGGCCAAGTTTACAGTAGAGGTTTACAGTACTACCAGCACCCTGCACCTTGGTGATCACGTATCAAAATAACTCTGAGATGTCACTTTTTGGCAAGTTGACAGCCAGCAAAATTCCTTGACTACGTTAAAATGTTTGGTAACTCTACTTTTGAGGGTGAGTAAGTGAATGCAGGCGCATTATTGGGATAATCAAGGGGGACTCCTCCCTACACTGATGTTTCTGAATTAGACCCACTCCACCTCAAAACAGACTCAACTGTGTCCCAGAAACACCCTCCTCTGTGCCCCAGTTAGCTTTTGCAGCTTCCTCCTGATCCATAAACGCTCACTAGCTTCCATAGCTTCATCTAACACGTGGTGCATTTTAATAACTATTCTTCCCCTCGGCACTTCTCTCGGCACATAAATTTTGAATAGATAAATATGTTTTATGATTTATGTTCACAAATTGCAATGAAGGCTGAGAAAGATGTGCCCACTGAAATAATATCATTCTTGAGAATACAGTAACGTCCCTTAAAATGGCAGCAGGCCAGTGATGACTGGTTATATGAGGAGTCTTAATTGTCTGCTTTAGTATCCTTCCATGGAAACCCAACTCTCCAAACAGTGCTAAACTCAATCTATCTACATAACCTCTACCAAGTTTGAAGCACTATTTCTTCGCTGTAGTAAATCCCATGACAGTTTCTAGCCTGGGGCCATACAGGCCCTACAACCTGACTGCTTAATAGGGCTTTTTTTCCTAATATTTTCTTCCTCCATCAGCCCAAACATAACTGTGGGAGAAGGCTGGATGATGAGTCAAATGTGGTTTGGCTCCTTACCCCTTATTTTCCCTGAGCTCAGTTTTTTCTTTTGTTTAAGCACATCTGGCATCCTTCTCCTGTGGATGCATATGCCCTAAAACCAATTTCCTTTTTCATGGTGAAGGTTGCCTTTCTCTATAAAGATTGTTCTATCCTCAGATATAAGCTCACATGAGCTAGTCATATTTAACAATCACTAAATGTATATTTAACAAATAATAGATGAAATGAAAGCACAACTACTCTTTCTACAATAATGATGGTTTCTTTCGTTCTTCATCTTTCTTAGTTTACTTCATAAAAATGAACTAATTTCTAAACTGCATCAACTTTTTTACGTCAGCTTGCACCATAGACCATCCCACTCTCCCTTAACCCTCTCACCCTCCTTAGCTTAACCTTAAGACCACTTACCTGTGCGCTTGGCTGTCCTGTGCCATCAGTGCACACAAACTGCACAAACTCCTTAAGTGGGTCCTGGTGGTGATGGTAGCGAATGGTGGGATGGGTGAAATAGGGGCTGGACTGCTGGATGATAGAGGAGGAAGGGAAGTGCAGGGCTGAGGCTGAGGCACGGGGACTCCCTGAGGATAAAAGTGAAGAAGAAGAGGAGAAGGGAAGGAGAGGAGGAAGAGAACAAAAGAAGATGGGAGGGAGACCAGAAGTGGGGAAAAAATACAACACAGTGAGGCTCAGGTCATTTTAATATCAGCACAGATGATAAACTTACACAACACCCAACATACTGCACTTTTCAGTATATTAACTTGTACACCCATGATGGTATATTAGACATGTAGATGTTCTAACTAAGCACCAAGACAGTTTGTCTTACAGATCAGATTACTACTTATACAGAACACAGAAAATAGCTGTGACATTTTCTTGTGGTTGACTAACTGAGGCTGTTCTGTTTACAAATGACTGACATTATCCCTGGCTATTGGGAAACATCTGGTCCCATTCATTTTATAAATCAGCTCACTGGATTTCACTGTACCTCTGGTAAGCCTGGCATCACCACAAATGCACATACACACATTTTAACAGTCCCATACACGCCAGAGTGTGATAATGTTTTCTGCCTTCTGCTTCTTCTCAATTTCTCTCTCAAACACACACACACACATAAACCACTGAGGTATGACAGTGCCACACACACACTGGGTTTTTCCACTTTTGTTTTATTACTTGTCAGTAATGTGTAATCAATCAGCAGCATATCCTTGCTGTGCGGTTCTGCCCAGTAGTTTGAAGCTTGGGAGAGAATCTCCCCTCCACTCCCAACCGACCACAAAACGCCTCCCGGAGACATTAGTCAGCCAGCGAGCCAGCCAACCGCCCCCCCTCCTCAAACACACATACACACACACTTACACACTAGGCTCCACTGTCTGTCTTCCGCTGAGATTCTATGGCTTCGGCAATTTGGCACACCATACTAAAGAGGCAAGCTGCTAGGTGAGGGGGAGCCTGGCGAACAAGCATCTGTGATTATGTCTGTCACCTACCATCTCTTGTGTATGCTGCATTCATGACGTGTGTCAGAGCCTGTTCACTCAAACTTTCTGTGTTTGTGTTGGTGGATTCTTGTATCCCTTTTTTGTATCTGGGTTTGCGTATGTTTGCAGTTTTCTTGTGCGCAGGTAAATTTTATGTGTCTCTGTATCCAAGTTTGCATGTAATTTTGTAGTTTGTATGAATGTGCTATTGTGCCAGTCACAGCTTTCATGTGTCTTTGTCTGTACTGTATATTAGTGTATACGTAATCACCATCACAATGGCAGACTCTCCAGACTGGTATAATCAGACAACAGTCATTCTGGCAGCTCTCCACATCGGTCCAGAGCCAAAAACAGGACATAAACCATCCAGTCTTCACCCCTGAACACCCACACTCACTGGACCTATACAACAAGCGCTAACAGTTCCAGTCCATCCAAGGCAAGCCATGATTGCTAACTGCCTCTTCCCCCTCTCTGTCTACCCCAGTTCTCTTTCATCCCTATCTCCTTCCCTCCCTCCCATCATCCTCCAATCTCTTTATAGAACCAAGGCCTCCAAGGGACATTCCATTTGGATGGCAGCCATTTTAGCACAGAGAGTCCTCCGCACAAGTGTAAATTTACACATACGCACATGTGTGTGTATCTATGTGTACATTCACAAACCCACCCATACACAATTACTAAACACTGTCTCATTACAGCCTCTCCATTACAAGAAAACCCCTTAGCCAACAGTCCACACTCACAGTGACGAAGAGTGTGAGAAGTTAGTTGAGGGAACAAAGAAACCTGAGCCAGTCCCTCACACCTCCTCAACCTAGCACACAAAACAGTGCAGCAAATTTAAGAAATCAATTCAAATGCAAAATTCAATCCGGTGCTTTGGATTCTCCAGAGGGTTTAGGACTGCGCCATGTAGATAAACAACATGGCTTAACAGTGTGAGATCAGGCCTGGACTATATTTTCTAAATATACTGTGGGGAGCTCTACAAGTAAAATTCAATACGTTTCAACATGGAGGGCAATGAGTCCAAATGACCTTTACGTGGTAGGTCTGGTTTGGCTGTGGCCCAAACCATCCCTTTGAGAGACAAATGGAATGAGAGGGAGAGATACAGAGAGGAGGACATGTTTATTCCTTTGAAAAGTGAGACCAGCCTACGGGGAGTTGTTGGCAAACTTGAGATCCTGGAGACTTTGGGAATTCTCTGACTGGAGATGGAGAAACCATGTCGGTTATCCTATAGGACCAAAACGCTCTTATGAGGACAACTTGCCCTTAGTGCTTCTAATGAAAGAGGACCTTCAAAACACTCAGCGTTACTTTTGTTACTTTAAGAATTTCACACACTACAGTCCACATCCGTGCAACTCTAAGAGTTTAAATACAGTCTCAGTCACTGTTTTATCTTCAAACTCCTTTTCAAATCTATTTACTATCCAGTGCTTGAATGAAAATGTACCTATTTTTTCAAAACCCAAATATACAACTAAAATGGTGCATCTGAAATAACTAAGAGGTGTATTATGGCAATGTAAGACCCCTGATAAAGATGATATGGTCATTTTTTTATCTCATTTCTTTTGTCTTTTTCCTTGGTACAGCTGCTGCTTTCATCAGTAAGAAGTAGATATTTTCCAGGGGTTATAAATCCTTTGCAATGTCCATATATGTGTTTGGTCCCTTTGAGACATGACAGAGCTATCAGGTGTGTAAAATGCTCCATTTTGGTTCAGTAACACACCCACTCAAGTTCCTTATATAAGAGTAAACAGCTATTTCCATATCAATGAAAGACAGGACTTCTAAAAACATCATAATGGATGCATGAAGCAGTAAGACATGAGGCAAATCAGTCACAAAGGCATGGATGCAGCCAGGATACCATGCAATGACAATATTATAAACACACAGGCACAAAAATGGTTGTCAAAATGGATGAATGGAGAGAGACTGAAAGAGAGAGAGAGAAATTAATGCCAAGCCATGATGACAGCAGTAACACTGGTTAACAGATGAAAATCTGCCAGCATATTGGTTCTCAGCAGTTGCAACTGAAGGATTTTAAAAGTTTTATTTCGCTCTCTCAGTACATTTGGATTTTTTAGCCCTTTTAGGCACACACGATTGTAGAATTTCCTTTTTTTTTAAATTTCAGAGGAGTTTGGAAGTGTAAGTATGGCAATCTTGGATTGAGTTTGACTCTCCCTTTCCTTCTCTCTCTTTTGTTTCAGATAATATAAGGGGGGTTGGGGTTGTTGGGTTCATGGCAGCGCTCTCACCTGGTCTCACTCCTGCCAGCACAGGCAGCGGGTGGTGTGTGAACGCCATGCGGGGGGACCTCGTCTGGGAAGTCAGGGCGTTGAAATCAAACTTCCCCGGCTTCTTAAGTGAACCAGGCGAGGACAGTCCTGGCAAAAAAAAAAAAAAAAAAAATGGGATCAACAAAAAAGTGGGGGGGAGGAAAAGAGAGAGGTGGTTTTAATAAACAAATTTTGCTTATTAAAATTGGCTAAACTAGGAAAAAAATCAATTTGATTGGAATTTAAGGGGTCTTAAACAATGTTTTTTTTTCTGATTAGATTGCTTAATTTCCTCATTGGTTGATGGCAGTGCATTATTCCCTGGTCAGTGGGCTGTTAGCCATTCACTCCCTTTTTTCACTAAGTCAATCAGAGGACTCCAGGCAATAATAATTCATTCAGAGATATACTGTAGGATTCCTAACTCCCAGCTTTATAGTTATATATTATGGGCTGAGCAATATTTCAAAGCCTTAGTGCATGTCTTCAAAGGAAAAAAAAATGGAAAATAGCTAAAGCCAATCTGAATCTGGTCTTTGTGTTACAGCCAAAGCACATAGTAGCTATAAAAACCTCCACTGTGCCACTGTATGTTTTTCTGTCTCATCTCTTTCTCTCTGTTTCTCTCTCTCTTTCAGGTGCCAACTCCAGGCTTTCTCTATGTATGAGCATGGCCACTGTACAGCCACAGTCAGCTAGTTGTGGTCTGGCTTCAGCGAAGCTCACAGGCTGGCTGCACGAGAAGAAGGCTTCATTCAGAAATAGCACACACTGTACAGTATGGACACGGCAGCTGCTGAGTGCGAAAGACAAGCAGACGGACAGAGAGAGGAGACAGAGGGAGAGAGAAAGAGAAAGAGAGAGGCGAGAAGAACGTGGGAGACATGAAAATATGCGAGGGAGCAAGGGAGCGAGAGAGCAAAGCAGAACCTGTGAAAATGCAGCAGTGTCTTGTTTTTCAATGCGTTGCTCTGACGACATGTATGAAATTGGAATGTCATAAGATGTTAAATATGGTTATTATCTCGCTCACACACGCTCACTCACACACTTGAGAGTGCGAGCACACGTCCAATCACAAAAAACAAGGAACCTTAAAACACCGCCTCATTTAACTGATGAAACAATGGACATTTCTTTTACATAAGTTTTCTTCTAATCTTCCTAACAAGTGAGTGATGTGATAATGTTGTCTGTGTAAACTTTTTTTTAGACTTTTGTTTTCTCCTCTATTTCTGTGGCCCCTCCGCATCAAACAAGGCATTAAATATGATTCCTCCTCAGTTCTCCAGCTGGAGACGTGTGAAAGTCTATGGGAGTGTGGGGGCGTGTAAAACCTTCCCTCCCTGTGTGAAAGAGTTAAGTCTCAAGCAGGTGGGAGTGAATATGTGTGAACCATTTATGTCTTTAGCAGACATATATTTCTTTTTCCCCCCCACTGTAGCGGGAGTCTGGGGGCGTATTGTACTGTCAGACAGATTCCAAGCATGAAGACAACCCCAATCCCACTTCTGACACCAATGGTTAGCAGTGATTGCTATGACACTGTCACACTGGTGGGAGCAAACTAGAAATAAGAGCAGTCTGCAGAGACTTAAGCAAGGAAAGGCACTGGAGGGGAGAGCTGGGAAAGACTGAGATTTGGAAGAAAGTATAAAAACCAGAACCTTATAGATTAAACAGTTTTAGACAGTTATGTGCTTTAATTTTGGAATTATAAAATGAATCTGAAGTGTAGACATCAGAGCCAGGAAACACATAGAGAAGACTGACATCTGTATATATAGGAAGTTATAGCACTGGCCCTATCACCGAAAGAATGTGGAAGTCAATATTCAACATTTCAGAGACTTTGCAATAGTCTGATCTGGCTTTATGTGTGTGTGTGAGCGTGTGCGTGTATGTGCCACAACTGCACTGTTTCCTCTCTTGGCAAAGTCTTAGCATTGCACTGGCAACCAATCAAGCGCTCCCATGATGACCCTTCTGTCTCTTTGCACTAACAGGCCTGCCACCAGATGCGCCTCTGAAGCACACACAGACGCAGATGTACACACACAAACACACATGGAAAAGACAGTGGATAGAGGTTTAAACAAGTATAGGAAAGTCGGGGAATTCACCTCCCTCTAGTGATTTAAACCGCATATGTAAGTCCAGCCTTATCCCTCAGTGGGCTTGTAACATTTAACTCAAAGCACCAAGAAAGACCCCTGCCACAGCAATTCTCAGGTGTCTCAGGAAAATTTCACAATCATTTGGAACTAATATGAAATCATGGTTGTTTCATTTTCCTCCACTAACCTCCCCCACCCCTCTTCCAGCCCCTGTGGAGCAGATGTCTTCAGCATCCTCACGAGTCCCAAGGCTACATACACGCGCAAACACCATCTGGGTCCGTGCTTCAGCTGTGCATGTGTGTGTCTGTGTGCTATGTGTGCACAAATCTACCATGTGTATTTCTGAATGCAACTGTGTTTGTGTGATTTATATGTATAAATGCATCTTCATACATCTGTGTACGTGTGTGAGTGTGTGTTGCTGAATGTGTGTTCTGTTGGTTATGGAGGGAGTCAGGGGGAGTGGATGGTGCTGTGGACAGACGGCGAGGCACACCTGTGTGTGTGTATTCTATTTTTTAAGAAGCCCCTTGGTTTGTGTGTGTGTGTGAGAGTTGCTTGTTTACACACCCCCCACCTGGACAGGAATTCTCAGATGAGCTTTGCCATTGGCAGGTGGGATCCTTTGGAAAATCAGATACAAACTGCACCAAAACATCATCTTCTCTAATGGCTCTAATCTTGCTCTCCCATACCTCACCTTCTCCTTCTTGCCTTGGTTTCTCTTGACTGTAAACAATAGTTTGTGCTCTCTATAGTTAGAAACATTTTCAAAATCTGTAAAACATTTAAATATAAATTAAAAAAGACTGATAATTACAAAAGCTTTTGCTTCCTAATTTTTCGCTTGGATGTTGTAAATTAATTGGGTAAAGGGTCCAGATTTGCATGCCATTCTACACGTCTATTTGCCAAACTCATTAGAAGGTGAACAAGCCTGTGTGTAATGCACTTTGGAGAGTAAGGGGATGGTGTGCACACACAGAGAGCAAGAGCCAGTGAGAGAGACAGGAAAAAGATGGAAAGTTAGGCTCTGGAGCGCTAAGGCACGCAGCAGCCTCTGTTGTGGCTCTGATGAACAGGCTCTTAATTACATTTACAGCTAAGTGGAGCAGGAGCAGGAGAGCAGCCACTGAGGCTCTAGTGAGAGTAGACTGGGGCAAAACCTAACCAGGGCTCTTGGCTCTGCTACTTTGCATCCTGAGAACCCTTCTCTCTCATTACCTATCACCATTTGAATATACCAAAGTCTCCCTCTCTCCTCTTTTTCCTCTCTCACCTCTCACTTTTCCCATCCATTTGCCTGCTTTCGGCTTCTCTCTCCTCTTTCTTCCCTCTACCAGACATGTTTTCTTTCCCCCAGGGTCCCTCCTGCTGTACACGTTTTCAATTAGACAGAAGGGAGACAGGGATAGAAGGTTGAAGGGAGAGCTTGGGAGCAGGAGGAAGGGTTTTACACCTCTGATCCACAGACGGTAAGCGTCTTAATGAGGGATTTGAAGCAGGGGAGGGATGGAGTGACAGAGGGATGGAGGCAAGGCAGGCAGGCACCTGAACACCTGCAGGGGTGGGGAGCTTGATAAGCATGTATTTTAATGTGTGAATGTCTGCATATGACGGGCTTTATAAGTGTGTAAGTCATCATGTGTTTTGCGAGAGGTGTCTCTGTATGCACAGTATATGTATTTGTGTGTGTGTATGCATGTGTGTGTGTGTGAAATCAATGTGCATGTAATGTGAGGCAGAATGGGCACAGCATGTAAATGTGCCTGCTGGTGTTGACAGTGTTAGCCCAGTGAAATCTCTCTGTTAAAGTGCTGCTGGAAGGGTTGACATGACTTCAGAAAGATAACACCGGGGACCTTGGGTGAGCTACTTGCAGCCTCTTGTTTCATTAAAAGAAAGCCTGAACTGGATAATCTTTGACAAACTTGATACTGTGCATCACAGAGAATGTAATGTCAGTAAACAACATCACTAAAATTCTGAGACAAGTCTACTGCGGTCCTTTATACTCCTGTCCTCAACACAGATATTTATACAACTCACATACGAACGCACACACAAACACACACACACAAACACACTCAGTGAATATTGTATACATATGCATATTGTATTTCTATGAAAATATTTATATACGTATACACACACACACATACACAAAGAGCTACATGAAGGCTGATAAATAGCAAATGTATATAAGTGTAATCAATGTTGTTCTAACCATGGTAAGGAAACTGCACGCCATCGTTTTCATGTTTTATCTTCCTCTCCTGCACACTCGCCAAATGGTGCTGCACTGAAAGTGGAGAAGGGTATTGTTAACAACGAGACAGAGGAAGAGTGAGAGAGAGAGAGACAGACAGACAGAGACTGAGAGAGATAAAAAGAGAGAGAGAGAATCAAGGAAAGGGAGAGAGCTGAGAGTGAGAATTTGTGTATGATGAAGGCATTGAGCGACTGATCATTGACACAACATTAGAACAAACTGTATGTGTGATTATGGCTTTAAGGTGAGAGTAAAACAAGTAAACAAGAGAGTTGTGTTTTGTCCTGGAGTTACTGGGTTGTTGGAGGGATGAGGTAGGATTACTGAGGAGGTAGAAGAAAGTGGGTAATGTGCAAAGCTGAATAACAGAGGTAGGGCTTACAGCCAAAACAATGGAAACCCAACATAAAGCCTTTATACAGGCTGCGATAAGCTGCTATTTCATCTTTGATGCATCTTGGCATTTAGCTTCCTGATGTCCGAACCTATTTGGTAAACAGCATTGAGCATCATTTATCTAGGATAAATTCAGTTTCTGGGGTTGTAGTTTGAGTGTTAAAAATTGATGACAAAAAAGGTACCGACTGTGATTTAAATGTTGATGCTCACAAACCCACAAAAAATAAAGGAAGAGACTGTTCCAATCAGTGTAAAACAGCCTGAGCACACTGTGAAGGTGATGAGTGGGTAAGACTTTGTATTGCTAAATGTATTATTTTTATGACTAGACCTCAACCTGTCTTTTCATTATTCGTCTCCTTGATTTTGGCAGGTAGAATGTGCACATTCAAACATCTCTACTTCAAGTCTACATAGTTTATTTGCTCATATAATAGTAGTCTATAAATAATATGAAGTATTACAAATTAGATTTTTATTTAAATATCTATATTGACACTTTAATTGATAGCTAGGGATTCTTAGTCACCTCTATAAATATTAGAAAAAAATAGCACTCTTACTGTTTGTTTTTCTTGATAAAGACCAATTACAAGCACAGTCTTAGGTGTTGTTGTTTCTCTGAGCTAAAAAATAGACTGAGGTACAGGGCTGTAAGCAAGGTGATTGATTGGTGACATTTTGAGTGTTTTAGGGAAGTGTGCATCACCAGAGAGAAGGCAGGTAATTGAGGTAGGGAGTGTAGAGGACAGACAAAGTCAGATGAAAGCATTAGTTTTGACTTTGGGGCTAGGGGTGGGGGTCAGGCAGGAGTGTGAAAGAGGTTTCTAGATGGTTGCTTTGCAGGTGACATGTGTAGGGTGGGATTTAGGGGTACCTGCATCCATGTCGTTGGGCCACGCACTGGACTGGGAGGAGCTGGCAGCAGGTGAGCGTCCAGGGTAGAAAACATCATCTGTGGGGCTCTCTAGCTCACTGTCATCTAATGACTTCCTCTTGGTGGAGCTGAGGCCAAAAGGAGGGTGGAGGTGATGTGGGAAGCAGTACGAGAGTGGGAGAAGAGGCAAGACTTTAAAAAAATATACAACTATAATGGTAGGCAATGTATGGATCAAGGATCAAAACTTTTTCGAACATAAATGTAAGTTCAAACAAGCACTTAAACAATTAAAGAGGCTTCAAGTTTAGCAATTCACTGGAACCAACTATGTAACAAAGTCTTGGAACAGAACAGACAGCACACAAAAATGTAAAATCTAAAAATAAAAAAGGCGGAAACAGAAAGAAAGTTAGGAAGCAGAGATAGCCAAACAGTAAGACTCTCTCTCTATGTTTGCATGTGTGTTTGTCTGTGTGTTTTCTAAGTGCTGTGTCGCATTAGTTTGTGTCTTTGAAGGTGTTCATAACTACCTTCGTGGAAGGTTTGCGTACAACTCCACCTCAGACCTAAAGTGACAGCAGATGACAGAGGTAAGAAGAGAGAAAGAGACAAGTTAAGAAAGACACAAAAGAGGGAAAAAAGCAGAAAGAGCCATCACACACCCATAAGGAGGATACCCAACAGAGAGAGAGACACACTCACACACACATATATATGAAGAGGTTCAGGACAGATTCCAAGACTGGGAATGGACTACAGGACTAAATGCCATTTATAGCAAATAAATCTCAATGAATTAATGTACTTTACTTGCCAGTAAAGTCATCCTTCCTCATAGAAGCGATATACCGTTGGCAGATATTAATGTGATTTCACACTATCCTGCAGTCTGCCCTTGGCTTCACAGCCAATCACATACCATGGTAGCAATACTACTGCCACATGGTGGCTTTACCCACAAGGGACTTCACTAATGGCTGACAGCTGGACTTGTATAATGGTCACCGGGGTGTTCTGGGTAACATACTTTCCTGTACACCCGTACACTTCTGTTGTCTGTGTTGAATCATAGGTTGGAAAGCGTACCTGGTGGAAGGAGGGGAGGTGAGGGAGCGTCGCCCCAGAGCCACCTGGTTGATGTTGTAGTAGCTGGGACTGCTGTCCAGGTCAGCCAGTGAGAAGTTAGGACCTGATGCTGTGGCTACAGGAGCTGAGAGGGAAAAAGAGCAGGGGGAGAGTTAAATATGCCAGAATGAGTTAAAATAATATGCATAATCCAAGAATATTAGGAGGATTTTCTATTACATAAAGTAATTATCCACAGAGTTACATTATGTCTAATTAGTATATTAACTTAAGAGGCACTGAATTGTGCTAAGCTTTTTCTGTATAGACATGTAGTGCTGTAAACAGTGCTGTTTTGTAGTACTCTTTTAAGTTCTAACTGTGAAACAAATTTACTATTATACAAACAAATCATGGGTACTGTAATTATTGTGCTGCAGTTCCAACACCTCTTTCTGTTGCATTTTTACTACTTACTCTGTGACACTCTGACCAGCTCTGCCACGTTCCACACCCCTGAGGTGACAAAGCAGTCCTGGAAACTCAGGTGCCCTGAACAGAAAGGAGTGAGATCAGGATATAAATGTACACAAAAAAGCTTTATTGTTAAAAAACAAGACAATAAATTTATGGAAAAAAATCAGAAGAACCCCTGAAAATCCCATTCCTTTGAGAGGGCAACCACCTGCAACTATGTTTGTAGATCAGCATCTGTGTGAGTGTGTTTGCTAATTGGATTCATAATTGGAAAATGTTAAGACTGATAAGCATGATGGAATCAATTCTAATATGCTAATTTGACAGAGTTTAGACATGAATTTGTTTGTGTGTGTGTCAGTGTGTGTGTGTTTGTGTGTGTGGGTCTGTGTGTGTGTACCTACCATTGGGCGGTGGTTTGATGTCTGTGTCTCCCTGTTGGCTGGAGCTGTCTGATTGTCCGGATTCTGCACAAGAGAGGCAAGTAAAGGAGAGTGGAAAGACAAATGGTTAGAATCTGTTTTGTATGCTATAAAAAAAAGAATGTAATCAAAAACATACTGCTAAGTTCACAATGTCTCTGTGGAATCATAGCTATGTACTCATACTGCCAAGACTGTGATATTTGAGGTGTGAGAGGGAATAAGAAGGACTTGCAGTATGTGCTGGGCTATGGTATACATTGTGTATACCATACCCTGTGCATTTGTGTGAATTCACACATTTTTGTGTGACAGTGTTGTATCTAGGAATGTTCTCTCCCATCTCCTACTGTCCCTCCTGACTTAGGTGCAATGATTTACAGTGTGCTGCTATGCCATTTAGTATCTAACCACGCAATCATATCCCTCGCCCTAATCCTATTTAATACCTTCTTGCTGGTAGGGATTTAGTCTGCGTAAACAGAGCACCTTACACACACACACACACACACACACACACACACACACACACACACAAACACACCAAAAAAAACACACCCACACAACCATGTTCATACTCTCTCAATCTGTTTCTTTCTTT
>JAQNCA010000024.1:18254076-18274669 GCA_029783725.1 Acanthurus tractus | reverse complement strand
TTTAGTCTGCGTAAACAGAGCACCTTACACACACACACACACACACACACACACACACACACACAAACACACCAAAAAAACACACCCACACAACCATGTTCATACTCTCTCAATCTGTTTCTTTCTTTAATTTTTGTTTCATACCTTAATACATGCTGTAATCCCTGCACAGACACTCGTGTGAATACATAAACACACTGACCCTTTGAAAAGGCTGACCAAGCCAGTCTGGCAGGCCTGAGGGATTTGAGGGAGAGCATGTTGAAGTTGAGGCAAACTCTTCCTCTTGGGATCAAATGACAGCAGAGCAACACAAGCACGTACTATACACGTACCTGTTTTGACTAGTCTATGAAAACATTGACTCTCATGAGCACTCACTTACATGAGCAGGCCTAAAAATGCCAAATCTTTGCAACAAAGGGTCATAGTTGGACCAAGAGGGGCTGCAGGCTCAAGGAAAATGGCGCATGATGATATTTTGTAAAATGAGTACTGAGGAAAGCTGGTTGAAAGATGGTGCATTTTGTTTTCTCATGTGAATGCATTTACGATTATGAATATTTAAAACAGGACGGACAGCTTGGTGTTCCCTAAATCTCTGTGACCACCAACTGAGCTCTGTTTCCAGTTGTGGTGTATTGTGGGGTGGGTAATGGTATTGGTTGTCCAATCAGGCCTTGCTAGGCTGTAGCTAGCTAGCAAACTAGCTAAAGGAGGTGTTTATCTGCAGACTGTAGGTGATAACAAAGCACACAGACTCCTGCCAGCAGCACTTGCCTTGCAGCCACACTAAGCCAGAGATTACTGAGCAGAAACAATAACAGACCTGTCTCGCTGCCTACGAAGCACTGCTTATCCACAGAGAGAGGGGCGAGACAGACGAGAGCAAGAATGAAAGACAGAAAGAGCACAGAAATGAAAGAGAGCTTCTTTTTCCCCTCTTTTCTCATGCAGAATCTCTCACTCTTTTCTGTCTCTCACTGGCTGGGTGTAATCCTGGCAGCCATCTTAGAACTTGGCAGCCATCTTAGCATTGGCGGTAGCGCCACATTCCAGCTAACTGACGGCACTCACTCCAAACATACGAGGCTGCGCCCCCGCTGCACATGCACACAGACACTTTCAAATACACACACTCATACGTGGACAAACACTGAGGTACACACTGAGAGCAAACATATATGATGGCCAATGAAAGCTGTTGAAAAAACAACCTGACTTCACTGGACTTTTTACCGTTGTGTAGTATTTCACCACAGGGCTCTACAATATTGTAAATACTCTATTTCTCACACCATACAGTGCATGCACCGGTTGAATGCACACAGCAACCTTATTGTATGCACAGTATGCTTGGGAGACATCTGATTCGGATTTAATGCAGAAGTGAGTGTCTGCTTTGCTGTCACAAACCTTCACAAAATTACAAGAAAGCATACACAGATGGAAGTTTAAGGTCCAAATTTTATCTTGTTAGAAGGTTTTTAAAGAGACTTTAGGAAAGTCTGTTTTCAACTAACTAAGTTCTGCAATACAGTCGTGCCGTTATGACCAAGTCTTGGCCTTCGTTCGTTACTGAATTCACACCAAATAACTGACACCTTGAATGTTCCCTTACATGCCATAATATTCCCTACTCTGGAATCATGTACTGTATACCTTACTAAGTATCAGAGAACAATAGTTTTTTCAATGTGGAAATATCACTTTTGGAAAAACCCTGCCCTTGGGAACTTTGGACTTACTGTTTCTTAAACTGTCTGTTGTAACCTGTTATGACCCTAACATGTTATGCTGTTGCCAAGGTGTGAAAGACCAGGAGTGAAAACTGAGGCTCACAGTAGATAAGAGACTGTCAGGCAGATATTCGCAGTTGCAGGGACACTGATAGCTGTCCTCAGCATCACCCCGGGCCTCAACAAGCCGTATCAGCTCATCAGTAAGAGAGAGGGATATATGTTGTTGGTTTACAGCAGATGCCATAACTTCAAGTTTTTTTAACTTCAATTTCAAACAGTATGATGTTGCTTTAATTTCCAGGACCTTTTATTTACAGAGTATTGCTAAGACAATAAATTTATAATTGACCAATGTGATGTCCTTGCTCTAATGCCTCCTACTAATCAAAGCTCACATTGAACACCTATCTTTTCTTTTCCATTACATCAAGCCATCTCACAAATAACTAACAAGTAGGACACTGAAGAAGCTTCTTGGATGAGAAGTGAAACGTCTTCCCAAAAACTTAAAACAGTCCAGTTGACTTGCTTTTTTTTGACTCTTCAAGATAACAAGTAGGACAGTTTTTTTTAAATCGAAATGTATGTTGTCACCACAGGTAGAAGCATGATGGGACAGGTGCTGATTAAGGAATCATGTTTACAGTTTAGGTTAAGATTTCTTCGGTTAAGATACGATATGAGGTCTGAGGCAGGCTACCACTATTAGGCTGTTACTTCTGCAATAGGATGAAATGTTTTTTTCTATCATTGAAACTTGAGGTTGGAGAAGCAGCTAGATTTGTTTCACTAATGAGTCCCCAGACTCCATGGCCAACTAAAACTGCACTTTCATCACAGCACTAGATAATTCATTTGAAATCAGTGCCACTGTCGAGTTCAACAGTGCAACATATAGCTGTGTAGAAAAATGAAAAGGACAGGAAGAGAGGGAGGTAAGACAGAAGAGGTCTGGTTGCTGGTTATCATCATTCTGCCAGGTGCAGCCTAGAAAAGCAGTCACAACCCCCTTTCCCCTCTCCCAGTCTCCGAACCACACACACAGCTCCTTATCTTCCCACCACAGCCCCCCAAAGCCCTCCCTATAGCAACCCCAATAATAGCCCTGTAGCTCCCCCATATGCCCCTACACCTCTGCCAACCCCATCTCTAACTTCAAACATTTTAGCTTAACCTGTAGCCCCTTTAAACCAGCAAATTAATTTAAAAAAAAAAAAACTACACACAAATAAAAGAAGGCTGTGCAGAGTGTGACCAGATGATGCACAAATTAAAGCATGTGTTTAGGACTGCCAAGGCTGTGCTTATTTTTTGATAACCAAGTATGTGCGACTGGATTTACATGGTTCTGTGCATGAGTCAGTCTCAAAAGAGCTGGAGTAACACAGTGTCACAGGCATAAGCAGAAACTTGGCTTTCCTCTCCAACTAAGGTGAAAAAATGATATAACTTAGAGGGCAAAAGTAAAAAAGCAAAACTTAGAAACAAATTTTTAAACAGCCAGAAAAAAAATCTGAAAACTCATACTCTTTTAAAACTAAATTTTGTTCTGTTATTTAGAGCCAAAGTGAATGAATGGCTGGTTAAGAGAGTAACAGAATACAGTTCCAGTAAGATGAAGAGACTGGGATAATATTTTGTTGCTGTTGGCAAACTAAACCTGTGTTAATATTGGAACAGAATTTGACATGCAGCAAGAAAGGCAACCAAATGTTTACTAACACATTTGCCTTTTAGCACATGATAAGTTCATTTATCAAGGCTTGCTGGTGGGAGTTTGTGCTGGAGTCCTCTTTAGTGGTTCTCTAGTGGTTCTTTGTTGCTGCAGCTTAATCGCAGCAACTGTCATTTGTTCCTGATTGCAGAATTTCCCCTCCAGGACAAATCTCACAACCCTCACCACAATCTACATAACCCCAGTCATCATGGTCTTGACATACAGCCCTGTACCCCCCACTACGGTTAGTTTCTCCCTCTCACAAGTCCTCCATCTTTCATAGTGTGGTTTCTCTCTGACATCCAGCACATATTTTCTGTGGTTTTCCTCTGCATCAATTAAATCTGAAATGCAGTCTCTTCACCCTCATTTCGTCTTGTGTGACTTTCTCATCTGGTCTTTTACAGAATAAGCATATCAGTCTCTGATCTCAATCCACACAACTAACCGTTCCCATCCTCCCATAGCATCTTCCTTCATTGTTTCTTTTCACTACTATACTTTCTCCTTTATAACTACATGTGCACTGTAGAACTCTTCCTCTGTCTATCTCCCATCCTATCGGGCAACCAACCGGCCCACCATCATCCATTAGTTGTGGATTTGGCTCAGTGACCAGTTGGACTGTGTTGTTGACCGACTGGTGATAGGGGTCAAGAAGAGTTGCCAGTCTGTCACTCCTTGTAAAAAGTGTAGAGCCAGCCAAGCAGAGGAAATCAGGGAACTACTGCGGTTCAGCTAAAAAAAAACGCCCAGATTAAAGCACATTTAAAAATGGCCAAAAAACTTTGCACACAACTGTAAAATGAACTTAAATGAAAATGAAAACTGTGGAAACTGTAAAGTTTTAATCAAATAAAAGCAAAAGTCAAGATCGGAAGTGAGAGAATTGACAAATGAATACTGCAGTGGCACCACTGTTTTTTTCCACCACACCAATGTTTGACAGATGCATAAACAGTGCTGGTCATTTGTAAGTCTAAGTAAGGCACGCACACACCTAAAATAAGTACATAAACCAACAACTGAGCTGATGCTCTGTAGCCGCACTGAACAAGTGTGTTCGATATGAGTGCGCATTCATGTGTGTAGCTACATGTATGTGCACAGACTGTTGGTTCACAGAGATTCCCCTCCTTGTTGGAACAAATGTCAACTCCACTCTCCCCCTCTCCTCTCCTCTCCTCTCCTCCCCAAAACACAGGATAACGCGGTACAGCCTCCCAATTGGGTTTCGCTTAAGAGGTTTATCGGTATGTTGCTAAACATTCTGACCTTTTTTTAATCCTTAATGCGCTTAAAATGTTCCAAACCCTCCTAATCCCCCCGCCTATCCCACACAGATGTTCACTCAGCTCTTTTATTGGACATTATTTAATTTTTTTTCTTTTTTATTTTTATATATATTTCCTCTGTGTCTTTTTTAATTATTTAAGTCTGTGTCATATGAGGGTATGTCTCTGTTTTAGAGTTAAGAAGTCTTTATTATTGCTACTGTTTAGTGTACATGTGTATGTGTGTGTACGCAATAATGCTTTTTGTCCTAAAAGTGTTAACCCAAGCCCCATGTGGTGAACCAAAAGTGTGAATATGACCTTTTCCAATGTTTACTCAGTTTCGAGCAAAAATTTGTGAAACTTGACATCTTTAAGAGTCATATGAGAATAGAAATGTCAGTGGAAAGTGAACAATTCCATGGTGAAATAAAGGATTAGAAGTGTATACCAAACCAGTGTTTGATAATGCATACACTGCAAATACATGTACAAATCCGTGTATGCGCAAACATTTGTATGTATGTATAGATGTGCAAATGAATGTATGTAAGTATGTATGTATGCATGTGTATCAGTGTGTGTTTGTGTTTGTGTCCCTTTATCACTGTGCCAGGCAGGCAGACTCTGTGGCTAGGTGGCAGAGTAGGGCTCTGTATGTGTGTTTGTGTGTGTGTTTGTGTGTGTGGAGCAGGTGTGCCTGGCCGCCCTGCGCAGCTTGCTGCCCATCTGTGCTCCCGTCTGTGTGCCGCCTGTGCCCACGCTCTGCCAACAGCACCACACTACGGCAAGAAGACCCAGGAGAGAGGGATGCTGAGAGACGAGAGGAGGGAGGGAAAGAAAGTGAGAGATGGAGGGGAGGAGGAGGAGCAAGTGAAGAGAGAAGCGAAAGGGGAAGAAAGAAGGAGGAGCAGAGAGTGAAGGTAGAGGGGGATTACAAGGCTGGGAGCATGGAGGAAAGGAAAGGGAGCAAAAGAAAGTGGAAGAGGGAGGGATTTATAGGTCTAGAGAATGTGCATGAACTCCAAGGGAATTGGTGGAGTGGGTAATAGCGAGAGGGTGGGGTGCTGAGTCGAGGTTTGAGGGCTGTGTGGCTGGCTGGATGCCCATACATACCCCCCTCCATCTTTATCCCCTCCACTCCTTCCGTTGTTCCTCATTTCTCCATTCATCCTCTTATCCTCATCCCAGCATCACCTCTTGGCTCAATCAGTGTAGATTACTGAGGACCCGTGTGACACAGCTACACAGTACTCTATGTTTTTCCATCCCTAGGTAAGGACTCAACAGTGGGCCTCCTGAAAAGGGGTCTCTAACTGTTTCTTGAGACAGGTTTTTATCCAAAGATATTGGCTTTGTTAACTCACTAGGGTATTCCCAAGCTGCTACAATACTAGCTAGGCTAATTATTAAATTGTAGACCCAGAGGTGGTATCCCCAAATTGAGCAGATTATATTAAATTAGCCTACCCAGTGGCCTATAAAAATCAATTTTGGTACTTTCCAAGAGTAATAGAATGAAAACCCAAGGTACATCAACTGCGCCATTTTAAATTATTCATCATTGTATATGGTAAAAATTAGAAATAAAAGTATTTTGGTTTTATGTTAAAAGGTTTAAAACTGAATGATGTATCAGCTAAGGGTGGACTCATTCATCTGTGGCATTTAAAGGAAGCCAAATGTGTCCTTGAAGGTCTTCAAAATTACTTCTCATAAGAGATATCAGCTAAGGAGTGCAGTATGTGTGAATCTGCTGTTGCCTGGATAAACTGACCCTTTTTTATACAAGTTTGCGTAAAACTCTGTTACATTACTTTAGATTTCTCATTAGGTTTTTCCTCCTACAGACAGCCTGTCCCAATAACATTAACACTGCTGAAATATTAAATTAAGCCTGAAGTAGAGGTTTGATGCTTTGCTATCAACAGTTATCAATTAAGTTAAATTGTTTGTCAAGATGGTGCCTTGAAAACCAGGTTTATCAAGGCCTGACATGTTTTTTTTATTGGCGTTGCCTTCCTCTACAATGTTAGTGTATTGAGCTTAAGATGAGTCATGGAATCAGTATCCACACACATGCCACGGCTCATTTCCTTGGATCAGAGCAGGTGAAACAACACATTGTGTTAAGATTGCCAGTTTTAAGCAGCTTTCAATTTGTTCTACATGTATTGAAAAAAATCAATGCAGATGAAAAGGAGAACAAAATCAGAGGATTAACTTTGTTATTGCCAACAGTCACAAAATAGCAAAGCAACATGCAGACTGTTAAAATTACAGAACAGATGGAGGTTTGATATTCTTAATAACTCTGCCACTCTTGATTAAAATCTGGGTTAAGTTTGGACTCAATAAATCCTTTGGTGATATAGAGTTCATTTATAACACAAGAGAATGTATGTTATCATCCCAATTTTAAAAATGTTAAAACAGACAGTTAATTATGGTTAACCTGAATTTATGCAAAGATTCTGTTGCATGACTACTCATGAAGCATCCATCTGGAACACTCTACTGGCAGTCTATGTCCTCGGTATTCCTGATGGAAGTTACAAGTGGACTACATAGTGCATTCGGTGCACTTTGAAAAATCTGATACATATGTTGTTAGGCATGACAAAGCAAGCTAGTGTGAACAGGCGGCATCTACGTGCATTTTCTAATCTCAGAAATCCGACATTTCAATGGTGACGGTTGTTAAAAACAGGAAAGTAACTATTTCTTTTTTTTTAATACACATGTATCTACACTGTCATTCATTTCTTTTTCTTTCAATAGAGTTTAGAGTTTAGCTACATCTTCAAAAACTCCAGATAGCGCACCAGGTTAGAGGCTTCTTTCAAATGTCTTTTCAAAATTTCTTTTATATCAAAATTAGATCAATCGGAATCAAAGTTATTCAGGCAATTCATGGCTACACCCAGCCCTGGTTATTTCCTTTAATTAGCTTTAAACAGTGGGGCAGTAAGTTTGGAAGACAAGCAGGTGCTTGCATAATGCTAAGAAGCAAAAGCTACTTTATGAGCATCCTATTTGTTTACTTGTTAGCATCCTATTTGGTTATGCAATGCAGTCAAAGACACCCCCCAACAGAACTCTGATTCATAATTAATATGGCTTGTTGAGCATAAAATGGATTCTGTGCTTTAGAGTCATGCTGACAAGACATGCGCTCAAAGTCCTGAAGGACCACTAGGGCTCATGGAGCAAGATTCACAAGAGGACAAACAGCTTAACATACATACACACAGAAATAAACAAACACACACAAATGCACACTTATAGTTTTCCAGCTGACATGCATGTGGGATAGATCACACAGGACTGTGCTATGAAGTGCACCTAAATTAGCTGACTAAATCTGAGTTTACAAAACTCTTAAAAGGACTAAAAATTTGCTTTTAAAGTAACACTGACAAAGATAATGTGAATATATTGAAAAGCAAATTTTAAAAAACACTGAACATATTATACTATCTTAATTGTTCAGACTGTTTTCAGGTGTGTATAAATCTGCATTCACTGAATAAATATGAGCATTTTGCAATCACATATGTCGATGCTGCTTCGTTAGCAGAGGCCCGATTATGGTGCAAATGTGTGTGTATGTGTGTATGCTTATGTGTGGGAGTGAGAGTGTGTGTCTGTCTGTGTGTCTGTCTGTGTGTGTGTATGCGTGTGTGTGTGTGTGTGTGTGTGTGGCTGAGGTTGGGGGGCCCCAGCATGGTTCACGACCCAGCCTAACAGAGTGTGAACGTCTCCCTGCTGAGCTGATATTGATATAACTGTCCTGTAAGTGGTGTTGACACCAGCATTATTACCCTGTCAACCTCCATCTCTACTCAGCTTTAAGGCGTCAGTCGGGGCAGGGGCCCACGCGTGGTCAGGACCAGTGTCTCTGCATAGTCCTGTCCAGCCCAAATAAATACAGCTGCACAAAGGCCGGAAAGGGAAAGAGAAGGGGAACACTGGGGAGGGAGAAGGAAGGAGGAGGTGGGGAGGGGGTACAGTTACTCTTGCCACTATGCAGCTTTCACAAGATACAAACATCAGAGAGCACACACCACACACACACGCCTGCACACATGCCTGCACACACACACACACACACGCACACAGACATACCCATACACACATTTGCACAAACTGAATGGGTGGCTGTAATAGGTTGCTATCACCACCAGGTGGCATTTTCCTGGCACATACAGAGCATGGTGAAATGCAAATAAAGCAACAAGGCCTTGGGCCAGGCGTCTCAGCTAGCTCAGACTTCACTCTCTAGACTACAGAGAGGAGCAGGCCAGGAATGGAGAGAAAGGGAGACAAAGAGATGAAAAGGGAAAGAGATGTGACGTGAATAAAATCAAAGTGAAATATGGAGCCGTGAATATTACTGAGCTGTGAGTAGGAGCTTATCCCCTCTGCATTTTGCCCTTAGATAGCAAGATTCAAATTACACATACTATCGTGTTCAAATAAAGTGTTTCAAATCAAAATGCCTTACACTTTCCAATATCATGAGCAGAGTGCTGCTTATACAAGTAGGCAGTTAGAGAGAGGCACACAAACTAGAGAGTGCAGAGACAGAGATGTATGCAAGCCAGGGGAATGTTGATTTGCAAGTATCAGAACACAGACAGAGACTGACAGAGAAAACAAAACAAAACACAACAAAATGCAGCTCTGTGACAGAAAACATTAACCGATTAAAGGAGAGCAATAAAAAATGGGGAAAAAAATGCTGAAAGAAAGCAGAAATGGAATTAAGTACACGGGAGAATTGTGAGGGAAAAATATGGGGTACAGCTTAGTATGACAAAGCCATGGCAAAACTGTGCCATCATGAGCCTGCATCAGTTTCCTTTTGGCAATTCTTGTAGTTTCTAACACCAGCTATTACAGATGAACTCTTAGAGTACAAGGCAGTAATTGAGAAAAGCAGTGAACATGTAACTGACAGCAAAGAGAACTGAAGTGAAGCAAACCAGTACAATTCAGAGCAGCTGAGTGCAGCTTAATTTAAAGTTGGAAATATTGTAAAGAAAAGAAAGAAGAAAACTGAGTGTAGAGCTGAGGAAGACGAGGGAAGGCCTGCGCTGAGACTTGGATTTCTCCTCCCTCAGTCCCTCTTCCTGCTGGCCCAGATACACACTGTGGGTCTTTGTGCTGGGCTGTTACACACACTTCCTGTCTGGCCAGCAGAGGGGTGGTTTAAGGTGAGCCTTTACCATGTTCTAGCATCAAAACTGTCTTTTTCTCTGTTCCTCTCTCATCCTGTATTACACTTTAAGTTCACTATTTATTAATCTATCTGTAAACACATTTTTCTTTTTCAAATTTAAAAAAACTTTAACTGCCTGCTTTATGCATACGTCCTTTACTTTCTAATATTATATATGTTTTTAAGTGTTGGGTTTTTTTACATGTATATTACACTGGTACTCTTTTCCTCTTTTTTATCTCTCTAGCTCTTTGCATTTCTTAACAAGATACATAAAAGAAAGTGAATTACACTAATAGAACGCTAGAGTACTGGCTCAGCCAAGGACACGTTGATAAGAGTGAGAAAACATCCTCAACCCAGACACACACACACATGCACATATACCCACAAAGTGATACTGAGCAAGGTTGCCAACTCCTCCAAAAGCACCACTGAGATAACAGTGATAACAAACATTCTTTCGGCAGCCAAGTCTTTTCTCCAGAGGAACACTTCAATGAAAATTCAGAGCAAATGTGCCACTTTATGAACATAACAATACGTCAAAAAGTCAGTTGGGTGAATGTGCTGCACTTGAAAGCAAGAGACCCAATTACAGAGGATCTCCAAAGTTCTTCGCTCATGAGAAATACAATGATGAAAGTAAAGAGAGAGGAGAGAAAATAATGATTGTTCTGTCGGGAATGCATAAAAAGCCATAATCAAAATTATTTTCTGTTGGATATAACTTTTCAATATAATAAAAATGAAGACATACAGTATATTTTGTTGCGACAGTGTAATTTTGTTTAAGTATACACAGTGACACAGGCAATAATATACAATAGATATTACATACTGTTGCTCTCTGCTGGGTTGCACTCATACAGTGCAGCTCTCAGTGGGCTGGACACTGACACAATATGTGTCTGACTGGGAAATATGAACAATCCAAGTGACTCAATCCTGTCAATCTGTGCCAAGAGGACAGAGGGAGGGTGGGAGGCAGAAAGTAAGAGGTCTGTGGGAGGTAGATGGGAGTAATAAAAAGAAAAGAAGGAGCAGGGATGCTAGTAGATGAGGAGGAAAGGATCTGTTGCCAAGAAGAGGAGTAGAGTGAAAACAGCAAAGGAAATAAAGGCTGTGTTTATTATATTCTATATATACATGGAGGCAAACTCCAGGAGAACAACTTGATCAAAGAGGTCAAGCTGTCAAGTTAAAAACACACACTCACACACACACAGACAAATGCACACACATACCCACAGAGGAGCGGAAGGACATGGAACTAGTGCTGCCAAGCGGTGGTCACCTTTGACCCTTTGGCACTGTGGCTGGAGATGATGCCAGCCAGACAGCTCAGTTGAGGAAGTAGAGCAAATAGTGTGTTTGAATGTGCTTATGTGTGCATGCTTGTGTGTGTGTGTGTTTGTGCGTACACAGGGGTGTGGACACACACTGACCAATCACAGCCATAAAGTCAGATCGTATGAGCCAATGAAAGCCAAGTTTGACAAGGTTGACAAGGGTTCATGATCACTCATTTTGTGCCTTGTCAATATGTGTTCAAGCTGGAGGTTGTGTGCATTTGTATATGTGTTGGTTTATGTGTGTGTGCATGTGTTTGAGTCCTTTCAGAGACCTTTCAGTAAGAATGAAAGAGAATGGTGGAAGAGAGGAAGCAAGGTAGAGGACAGGAGAGGAATTGGCGGCTAAATGGCAAAGGAGAGAGACTGTTGTCGTGTGTCCTTGAGTGCAGATTTCAGGAGCTGATCGGATCTTATCAAGCCTTGCTAATGATACACACACCTCAACCACACAAAACACAATATATGCCTAAATAGACATGACATGTCACTTGGTAATGTTGACACACTTTCACATAAACACACACACACACACCCACTCTTGAGGCAGTCTTTGTCTATTGTGCAGCCTAGATACAGTGTTGAAAGCGGGGCCCCATTCATTCCTATGAAAGTTGCTCAGTAGAAGCCAGAAGAGTTTGTCATGCAAGTATAAAAATACCCAGATCTTCCGCATAGCCTCCACACTGTGGTGTTCATAGAGCCTTTGCACTGGGGACTTTCACTGGCCAAGTAGGCTTACTTCCAGTTTAGCTCTCTGCTTACTTAAATGGTTGAAATGATTTAATCATGTGATACCTCCAAACTCTCCAAATATTATCGGAACGAATGGATTAAATTTTGGTAGTAAAACAAATAATTTTTACATGGTTTTTGGTGTTAAAAAAATAAATTCCCTGTTTTATTGAAAATTTTTACAATGTAAGCATATCGAAAAAAATGTTTTTTACACATATTTTTGCAATTATACTGCAATTATAATTATCTTGCTGCTATGTCAAAGTGGCTACAAAGCCTGGCACCCTTCCCGGGGGCTTTGGGGAGATGGAGGGGGTGGTGAGGAGTAAAGGGTGAGATCATGTGAAGTGTGAGTTATCTTTGGAGTTGATCTTTAATGCAGCTAAGGGCCACAAACACAAGTGAAATATCTGAATGCAATGTGTCCATGGATGTACTCACAATAAATGTGGCCCATGAACAGCTGGCGTGAGAATCAAAAAAACATTGCTCAAGAAATTCCTTCTAATTGCATCACCCAAACACAGGTGACCCCATAAACGCCATTAAAAAAACACAATGAAATATATTCACAAACAATTCCATCAAATGGATGTGTGCGTGTGTAAATGAGATACTGATGCTGACTTTAAAACACTTGCACAAATATATGTAAATGTTTAATGTGCATCTCACATACAAATATTACACATCCACAAATAAAGAATCCACAAATAACTTATCAACTAACCTTTTCCTCTCATTTTCTAACTTTACCTATTTCTTTCCAAACAGAGAACAGATAGACATTCATCTATTAATTGATCTTGCTATGTGTTTGTGTGTATATAAGTGTTTATATAAGGATCAGATCCCCAATCACTTCTGAGTGCTTAGCCTGTAAGCCCATCCTGCTTAATGCTTCCTCACTAACTCTAATTTTAAATCTAATTCACCTCCTTACCTCAATCACCCTACATATCATCCCTGTGCTCTGCCCCAGCTAAGCTACAAATGAAAACATAGACAAGAACATAGACACAGACAGGAAACAAACACACACACGTACACATTTTGTGTGACTGGCCACATGGCAACTGGACCATTGTATTTGACCATGCTGTATAGTTAATCCATATTAACATTGCTGTGCTAAGCTTCAGCCTATGATCCTAATCAATTAAATTTGGTGTAACCCTGCATTAAAATCCTACCAAAAAAGAAAGAGGTATCCCACTAACACACTTGATTTTCACATTGGACTCTGACACAGAACAGGTCTGAAAAACTACATTACAGTATTTATTATTATCACGTCAAGAGAGAAGAATTCAAAAAGGCATACAAGCTTTTCATCAATACCATGTACTCCAAAATGGGAGGCGATGTGTGTGTAAGCCAGGCAGAAGTTTGTATGTGAGCAGACCTGATCCCCTGTAATCTAACCAGTGATGTAATGCCTGATGCAGCCACCATAATATGTTACATAACCTCATAACAAGCTTACGTACATGAGGGTTCACAAGGTTCATTTTGAGTATGAGTAGCTGTTTTGTCAGGACCAGATGTATAAAGATCAAGACATAAAATTATTAAACCACCAATAATATGCTGCTCAAAAAAACAAAAAGATTTAAGTAGTTTTCACATTGCTGAAGCTGCTGGAAAAATTTTACTCTGTGCAGTTTAATATTTTAATTAAAAATAAAAAAAGGTTTTTGCAAAGAGTATGTTCAAAAAGTGTCAGGACTAATCATGCAATCATGCTGCTCCACTCTAAAGAGGAAGTGTTTTATAGAGCTAGCTTAACCAGGGTCGGGTAGATGCAAATCAGCAGCACTTACACAAATGGCTACATTCAGCCAAAAAAATGGCTATAGTTAAGTATACTCTTATAGAAAGAAAGTGCCAATTAGAATGACATAACCAGAAGTGAAACAATGAGAACCATTAGAAACATAACCCAAATCAAGCTCATAAGAGATTTTTGGTTTCAGGTGGAACCTCAATAAGTGATGTGGATGCTAATTCATTATATTTTGCTATATACGTTTAGTCTGGTGGCTGCAACAAACGAAAAGGGAATGGCAGGGAATCATGTGGTCTCTTTAAATTACAACTCCAATGCATTTGTCAGACACTAATCTCTTAGATAAAATTAGCATTAATGCAATAGGCCAAAATTAATAACTAAAATCTATAATTAGTAAAAGATATTGTAAAGCGATTAGTAGTAAAAAGGGCAATTATGTTGTCAAAAGCCAAAAAAGCTTTTGCTCACGGTCTTGTGCATGATTACAGGCAAATGAAGATTATGTCTGAAATTTTTGGCCCTGTTTATGATATCGAAGTCCTGTGCCAGTCACTTACAGGTTTAAATTATGAAGCTGTACTACTTGTGGTGGCTTTTAGAGATAGTGATTTACATTTCATATTTGTGCTGCAATTTTGTGGCTTGTTCTGCAAAACTTACAGTCTGAGAAGCACGAGTGCTATGTGCAAAAAAAAAGTTAACTTACAGCACTGCACTCACAGCATACCTTCTAGGCCCCCAACTGTTCTTAGCTCAGAGGGAAAAGCTTTTGATTTGGTTGTGACTGGCAGCTCATGTAAACACTGCATCAGCTAGTGAGCGATAGTGGAAACCGGGAGAGAGTTGAATGCCTGCCAAAAGCTGCAAAGCCAAGTTTGGCCATATAGCACACTGTGCCTGTGTGCATGGATGTGTGTGTGTGTGTGTGTGTGTGTGTGTGTTTGTGTGTGGAGTGTGTGTGCACATGTCTGGTGAAAAGAGGGTTTGTATGTGCAGGCATGAGTGTGTGTATATACAGTACATGAGCACATGTGTGTCTGTGTTTAACCCATTTACGTAACAGAAGGGGTCCCTGGGTTCAACCAAATTTAAAGACTGAGCAAGCAAGAAAGAGAGGCAGGGAGAAAAAGAAGGAGAGGAAGGAGCTATACTGGGTGGGTGAAGGGGGGGGGCAGACTAGCAAGTTCTGCCAAAATGAAAAAAAAAATTAGGGATGAGGTGGGTTGAGAATTGTAAGGAAAGACAGCAAGAAGGCAGGAAGGAAAAAGTAGGAGTTAGACTTCAGAGTGGATAAAGGACAGAAGAATAGGGAAGGTAAGAAAGAGAAAAAAACATTTTTTCACTGCTTCAACCCAAGCCTTTGCTCAAAAGAAGAGCTAAAAAGCGACAGGCACCTGATAAAGGGATTTCAACAGAGGAAGTTTGACGAAGCAGAGGCTGAACTGACTTTCGTGGCTAGACACCATGCTGCTTGGATGACACACTGCTAAGAGATTTGGACACTAAGATGTTGCCCTTGACAAAGAGGAGGAGAGAGAGTCAGAGATAGAAAGAAAAAGTGAGTAAGTGTCAAGAGAATGAGAGACAAGGGATAAAGACTGGGAACTGGGGACAGAAAAGGGAGAGAAGAGAAAAAAAGCATGAAAGTGAGTGAGCGAGTGAGAAAGAGAGAGAGAAACAAGATAGAGGGTGGAAGAAAGAGAGAAAGGGAGAAAAAAAGAGAGAAGCATGAAGGCTTGTTTCTGGTGGGACTCCAAGAGCCAGCATCTGTTTGGCTGGGGCTCAGAAAAGTCTAGTGTTTCACCCTGCAGCGCCCGGGGGAATGCTATTCCAGGCTGCATGGGCTTCTATGAAAAACAGCTTTATGTGGAAAAGGGTAGATGGAGGGAACCGGAGAAAGAGAGGCAACAAGGGAAGGAAGGAGAACAGGAGTAAGAGGAAGGATGGAGGGAAAAGGAAAGAGAGGATCAAGAAAAGAGAAAGTGGGGAGAAGGAAGGAGTAACATACAGGGTGAGAGATGAAACCTTGAGGAGTGGAGTCTGAGTAAGAGGAAGATGATGAATGACAAAGTATAGTGCTTTATGAGATATTTTGGAGATGACAAAAAAATGAAAATAAGAGAAATGACAAGGACAAAGAACAGAGGAAATGAGGGCCACACTTTCATGTGTCAACTTCCCATGTTCACAATACTTATGGCCCACCCAAACAACAGCCCCTGCTTATTCAAAATTTAAAAGCAGGGAGAGGTGGGTGGGTGTGGGGTGGGGGGTTGGGGAGGGGTGGGGGTGGTGGGGGGGGGGATACACATGCACAAACACACACAGGATTTTTGTCCCTCCTCAGCATCTGAGCTTGCCCAGCTGTGTTGTGGCTCTCAGCCCCGGGCCTCCTCACCTGTCAGTCAGACGGCTGAAACTCCCCAAGGGACAACAAACAGCTGGCAGACAGGTGCCGCTGCTGTCCACCTCACAAACTAGCACCTGTGTGTGCCTCTGTGTGTTTTTGTATGTGAATGCATACTTTTGCACTGATAACTGGGTATCTTTCAGAGTCTATATACACAATTTGGACAGGCACAAACAAATATATCATGGCACTTTTAAGATAGCCATTTTAGAAAGAGAGAGTCATATTGACAGCCAATCAGTATCTGTTACAAAAGCCAAACCACTCTATTGCTCAACAGCAAAGCAGGATATGATGTATGATGCTGATACAGTGTGTGTGTTGAGGAGGAGGGGGCCTTATGGTATTAAAGCGAGGCCCTGGGCTTAATCAAAAGCAGAGGCACTTTCCCCTGGAAAAACAATGAGGGAAGGCAAAGTTTACATGAGCTAACTGACAAAGAGGGAGGAAGAAGAGGAAGGAGAGACGGATGGACGATTGAGGGAAGTTGGAAGGAAAGAAAATAAACATACAGGGGAGTTAGAGCATGGAGACAGATGGAGCTAGCAAGAGAGAATGAATGGAGCGTCACTGAGAAGGACTTAAATATGGAAAATGTGATTTTGTTGTATAACTTTTACATGTTAATTTGAATTCTACAGTGGAACAACTGCCGCTCTCTCTCCTACTCTCCATCTAACTCCCTCTAGATCCCGCTAGAACACATAAGCCTGTACTATCCCTGTACTATCAGCTTTGGGGGGATTTCAGTCATTTTAAGGCATTTTACTTGTCCGGTCTGGACTGATGTTGGGCAAATCAGCTCCCAAAAAACCCACACTGGCGCATAAAGCTGCTCAGGGTTGGCTGAAGACAGACCAGGGAGAGAGATCGATGGACAGAAGAGACAGACAGACAGACGGACGGACGGACGGACGGACGGACGGACGGACGGACAGACAGACAGACAGACAGACAGACAGACAGACAGACAGACAGACAGACAGACAGAGAGATGGTTGTGGGGTGGTGTGAGATAACCAGAAGCCTTAAGCATGGTTAAAATTCATGTGGAAAAATGAATAATGCCAAGTCCACTAGTTTTGTTGTTTTCTGGTTGTAGCATTGAGGTTTTTCTGTACACAATTTTTACAAGTATTTTTTTTACTAGTTCATTGAAACATTTGAGATGAAGATGCCAATAGTGATAGTGATAGTGATGCCAAGTTTTTTCCTTCTGAAATTAAAGAAAAAATTAAAATAACTCTGACTACAATTTTTTTTTCAATTTTTAAATGTATGGGTCTTTTTCGTATTATTTGTATTTACAAGAAATATGTTTCTGTGTAAGGAAAAACTCACTAAACTAGAGCACCCAAAAAATATACAGAAGGCATTCTTCACTTTTGTTCTGTCAAGACGACTTTCAAGTCTGATTTCATTACCCTGTCTGAGGCCCTCAGTCACAAATCATTTTATTGCTACTGAAAAGGAGGATCATGAAAAAACACGAAAATGATTTCATTCAAGATTTATTACAGACAATGCTAGTTTGAGGTATAAATTTATTCTATTTTTTAACTTAATAATCATTTTTATCGCCAGTAAGAAAAGAAATAGAATCTACCAGAATTATTCTTCAATCAAAACACTGAATAACTACGCTGGTCCACAAGTTAATCAATAACACAAGGCAGTAGTTGTACTGGGCAGCTCCAGGTGTATTTAATGCTTCCTCTCCTTGTACATGGTACTCTTTCAGACCACTGCCCTAAATAAGAACACTTAATTACTCAACCTGCATGGCAGAATAAGAGTTAAAGAAAACTACATAACACCACAAAAGATACAGCATTCGGCACCACCTCAAAGACTGGGTCTCCTCAAGCTATCTCTAACAAACACATAATTACTCTTCTCATTCAGCTCCCTCTGTTTTTGAAGTGTCTCCCTCAGGCAAGGCTTTTTCTAGAAAACTGTAAATATCCCAGCTAAGTGACTGGTTTGAGCTTACAAGTGCATTAGCGTTATCTTTAGTTGTGCAGCTCTCCTGGCGATTTATAGCCAAAGACCTTCACAGTGAGCAAAGAGGAGATGATTGCAGATGGTGATAAAGAAAAGACTTCTCAAGAGCCCACAGCTGGAGGTTAGAGGCTGAACAAACAGTATTTAACATTTTTCTGTATTTTTCATTCATCTGTAAAGACCACAATGGAAGCCTTCCAAGACAAGGCTGATCTATTCATTATTTTCATTATTTTATTATTTTCTGTTTTCTTCCATTATTTAATATAATCTTGACAAAAATGTCACTCTATAGGAGACCACAGTTAAACTCTACATCAAGTGTGAATAGATCTCCTTATCTCATTTGCAAAATCGATGACTATTAGGTTAGTGCAAAACGTGCAACTCCTATAAGTGTGACAAACCAAAAAATTATCATGTAAAATATTTCTTACAGATAAAATTGTGTGTATAACCCCTTAGATGATGAAATCCTCACAAAAACTCAAAATACAAAAATATACTACAACAATAATTTTATATAATATTTAAAAAAACAACCAAAAAACAAACTATTCATCTAATAGATAATACAAGGTGTTTCAGTGTTACTTATGTTTTATTTAAGTTTTAGCAATCAAACTGTATTCAAAGATACAGTAGAAAAGTGGGATCTGGTAATCTATGAAAGTTTAGGTACCAAAAGTACAGTTGTCTATGAGTCCAGCTTGTCATCACATGCCACACGCTGTTTTCTATTATAATGAGTACATTTAAAAGACCTAGATCTGATAAAGCAAATTGGTGAAATGGAACCAAAAACCGATGTCTGCTAAAATGTTTGTGAAAAAAACTCAACTCTCCATGAAGGAATGAATGTCCTTTTAATATCAAAGTTTTTTCTAACTCTTACGACTCCTATTTTTTTCACAGAACAATCCTGACTGAAAAGATACAGTGCTTCATGAGTGGCTAATTTATTTTCCATATTTAAGAGGTTATCTTCGCGTAAAGTCATGTGATAAGCTAAGAGCCTTGTTCAGACCAGTAAGCTGAGCTTAACTGTACATATGTGGCCTTCTTCTAGCTCAGTGCCACTGTGCCTACATAGTCTGAATCATTGGATATTGGCTGTCGGTGCAAGCCTGCCATCAGGCAACTATTTCAGTCAGCACTCTCTTCCCCTTAACCTATCTGTGTGTTGCAATTTTGCAAAGGCCCCATTGTACCATCTTGGCTTAGCACACCCAAGATAGTTGTAATTGGTTTAAACAAATACAAGCAAGAAACAGCGTTTTTTCCCCCTATAGCAGAATGATAATGTGTGCTGCCATACTTTTCTCCAGTGCCGTGGAGATAGAGCTATGTGAGACTAGTGCACACATAATCGTTCAACTCTGATATCAATTATTTCATGGATGCATTATGGTAAGAGATGACTTCGTCACACCCGGCTACATACCCACTTTATTGCACTTGATTTCAATGTAAAAAACACATGACACAAGTGTGGAAGATATGTCAATAAAGAACATACATTAGAGGGAAGTAAAGATGCAAACACTCACTCAACACAAGGCCATATGGGACATAGCATAAATGAGTTGGTCGTTTTAATGAGTGCTGTTAAATGAATGTTTACTACTACACTGGAACCGCACTTATCAACACTCTCTCGCTAGTCTGAGACATCCATATGAATTCACTTATCCACAGCATTGGTCTGAGAGCCTCCAGACTGGGGATAGTGACGAACTAATAATCCCCCTTTCCTGCAATTACCCTCCTCCTCCCGCTATCATTCTCACTGTATCTTGAATCTTCTTTTTCCCTCTTTAAGTCACTGCTCAGTTTTGTCTATTCTGCTCCTTTCACTTAGTTTTGTTTATTTCTGTTTCACAAGTTTTACCCTACCTTCCCCAACCACATACAGGCTTTTTTCCTCCTCTGCTTCTTTCCACTATATACAAACATTCGTGGTTAAACCTAATTAAGATATTCATTCTCTCTCTGCTTTGTATTTATTATTCTTTGTATATATCAAATCTACTCCTCTTTTTTCTTCCAGCAATATAGAGAAAATTCTGGCAGGCTGAAGAACTGAGAATACAGTATGTGTATGATGGTTTATATAGATAAATCACTAAATTACACATCCTGTTACACAATCCTGTAGTTGCATCCTGCATGGGATAACCTCGTCTAATCTTCATATTTTCAAGAAAAGAAAGAACAAAAGAGCAAAAGTCAAAGAAAGAATTAAGACAGAAAAAGAAAGAAAAAAGAAAGAAAGACAGAAAGAAAGAAAGAAAGAAAGAAAGAAAGAAAGAAAGAAAGAAAGAAAGAAAGAAAGAAAGA
>JAQNCA010000024.1:18216387-18242006 GCA_029783725.1 Acanthurus tractus | reverse complement strand
AAATAAGTACTTCTGTGTCTGTAGTGATAACAGGTAGATTAGTTAAGGGCATGCTTTAGGTCAAAAGGTCAAAATAGTTTTTTGGTAAACTCACATTAAAAGTCTTCAGAAGTTTAAAAAGTTTAGTATAAAAAAACTACAATCAGTTCTATTTTTAATAAGGGAATTAAATCTGGATTTTATAAAATTCATATCTTTGGGCAGCAGGCAGTTTAGTTTCAACCAAGTTAAGCTTGATAATTTTTTCATTACCTTTATCTAGACAACCCTTTGTGAATGTAGGTCAAGTTTATACAAGTAAAACAGAGTAAAGTTGAGATAAAATGGACAGAGATGAGTAGTATTAGTTGGCAGTAGCAATGCCAGTGCCACCAAGAGAGAGCCCTCAGGGAAAACATTCACTAGCCCCTCGCTAACACCTCTCTGTCTGTGTGTGTGAGTGTGCATGTGTTTCTGTGTGTGTGTGAGAGAGAGAAAGACAGTGAGCAAGAGAAACAGGATGTGTGTTTGTGTGGGTGTTTGAGAGTGAAAGTGTAAGAGTGTACATTTATTGGCCCCCTGCTGCCACCTCTGGAGAGGAGCCGTCCAAGTGCTGAGTGACACACGCTGCTTAGTGTCTTAATGGAGGGAGAGGAGGGCCAGCCAAACCACAGCCTTTAGACTGGGATCTCACAGTCTGTAATTATGGAGAGATGTTAAAGTCGCTCTTGTGTGTGTTTGTTTGTGTGTGTGTGCAAGAAAGAGGCAGAGACTGACAGGCAGGAAGATAGCTACATCCTTCTCTTACAAATAACAATTAGATTGTAGGTGTGTGTGTGTGTGTGTGTACCGGCGGACCCTTTTTACCTCTGTTATGCCTTGTTGTGTGTACGTGTGATTGTTGCACAGTGATTTGTATTAGTGCCATGTGTCTCCTGCTGCTCCAATTGTGGCCATGCTCACACAAACACACGCATGCACACAAACACACACACACAAACACTCAAAAGAAGAAATGAAAGTTGTTGGGAACTAGAGCTGCCTTCAATTAGGGTAACCACATATTTACAAACAGTGGGGGGAAAGCTGCCTCTATGTGACTCATCAGCCAAGCGGCACACTTGCACTTTTGACTCCAGGCCTGCCTCTCCCAACTGCACAGCTAAGAGCAAGGAAGGAAAAGAACTGAGGAACAGAGGGACGGAGGAACAGAAGGAGGGAGATGACAGGGTGTGGACAGAATGACAAACACACAAATGCATGCTGGTGGTATGTGTGTGAGCAACCGAATAAACAAGTACATAGAGTGTTTATGTACACATTTTGCAGCGGCAACCTATTGTAACAACTATACAACCTGAGTATAGCTTTTTCTCTTTGGACAAAGTGGCAAACTGTGCTGAGGATAAGACAGCACCTCTGGGCCAAAAACAGATTTAACCAACTAATGTTTTGTTAAACAGATTTTAAAGTTTAAAGACACAAACAGTACAAAATGCATTCTCTACTAAATATTTTACCGAGGTAAAAGAATTAACTTTTTTCTTGGCAACAATATTAGGGACAGTTAATGGGTTTGTGGAGTGTTAAATCTCAAAAGGCAGTCCGTTACCCTAGTAATTAAAAAAATATCCCAAGAGTCTTTCACTAACAGAGTTTCACTAACAGAGTTTCATTAACACAGTGACACTTCTATTATGAATTCAAAAACAGCTTGTTAACTAAGCAATCTATGCTCTAACGGCAATTACAGTAGTTTAAAATTTCTAAGAAAATTTGAATTTTTTCTTAGTTCCCTTTGTTTCTCTCAACAGTTAGCAGCAGATGGCCACCAACCATTGAGCCAGGTTCTGTTCGAGGTTTTTGCCTGTTAAAAGAAAGTTTTTTCTCGCCACTATCACCAGATTCCACTCATGGGGATTTATTGGCAATTTGTTGTCGTTAAATTATAAAGTGTGGTTTAGACCTGATCTATATAATCAGGTCATTTATATGTCCGGATTTGGTGCTATATAAATAAAACTGACTTGACGTGAACTTCATAGGTCTACATTTGCCATTACTCTACTGTTCTTTAACAACAGTATTTTCAATAATTAGACACTAAAGTGACACCCCATGTGTAAAAATTCTGGCTGGTAAAAATATGCTTGACTGGTGTACCTTTTCATCCACCAGTCGGAAAATTAATGTGGGACACTGCCCCAATGCCCACATCTCCCAGGTACAATAAAACCCTTTGCCCCTGCTGTTAAATAAAATCCTAGAGGAAACACTGACATATGTGTGTGTACAAACACTTAAATACAAATCGAGAGAGCTTATTTTAAACCCCTGTGCTGTGAACAAAAGCACTCAAATCCACACAAAACCTGCCGTCTTTAAATAAATGACTGATAGCTCCAAAAGACTTTAATTCTGGCAGAAAGGATTTCCTGTAGGAAAAAAATGCTGCCAACTACAAATTCAGAGTTCACTAGTTTATATTTTTGAGTGATGAGCAAACTTTTTGCATATCTGGTAGCAGACCTTGAGTGACAGCTCTCCTTTTGCTGCACCAAGAACATGGGATGTTATCTTACTAATCATTTGAAAATACACTTCTTCTGACAGAAAACAGAACAAAAGATTTTGCACAATACAAATACCATAATATATATTATCTTCGAAGCCTCCGAACTATACCGAAAAAGGTCCACATGATGCTACAACTACATCGCTAATGTAACATCTACAAGACCTGAGTTTTTGTGGTGGAGTGCCATGATTTTTTTTCACAGAAAACAGCAGCACTACATTGTGCATCCATGATGCAACAGGTGTACAGCTGTCTGTACCTAAGGACTGCTGTAAAAACCTGCTAATGTGTACATGGAAAACATGCATAGAGCACATCAAAGCACAGAGGCCAGCACAGCAAAATCCTGGCCTTGTTTTTTCATCTTGGCTGTCAGCGCCTTGAGAGAAAGCAAACTGAGGCACAAGGCCTTAAGTGTGAGTGCTGTTTGTCTTGACTTGACCTTGGTTTGTGTGCATGTGCTTGTGTGTGTCCGTTTGTATTTGTGTGTGTGTGTGTGTGTGTGTGTGTGTGTGTGTGTGTTTGTGTGTGTGTGTGTGTGTGTGTGTGTGCATGAGCGCATGTATGTGGCGAACCACATCAAAGTTCAATGGAGTGGCTCAGTTGTTATGACCTCTGACCCTGGCATGCTCCAAGACAGAGGCAGGGTGGTGGAGGAGGAAAAAAAGACACAGTCAAACATACCTACGTATATACACAATGAAAAGGGTGGGATACACAGTACAGCTTCTAAATTTACCATAAGTAGAAAAACAGCCATGGATAAAGACAAAGCATACTGTCTTGTTGATTTTGTTTTTTTTTAGGGACTAGTATGCAAGCACACAAATACATCACTGGGACACATATGCACATGCACTAAAACAGTCACTGAATTTCTATCTTTTCTATCTCGTCTTTTGTCTGTGGTCTATATTGAAGCTTCCTTCTTGATTTAATCAATTGCAAATGTTAAGAATGATCCTCATTTGACTTTGGTATGAACATGGAGGACAAATGGAGGAGTTTTTTTGGCCCTCTGATGAGCACTTTATCTCTCTCTCTTTTCATCATTTGTACTTGAAGTGAATTCTTCAAAGGTGATCTTCCACTCTATATCTTTGCTGCATTTATTTTTAGCCGACGGCGGATATAACCTAAGTCCTTGACAAAACATCAAACGCTGGTTTAGCATGTGTGTGCATGGTGTATTAGTCATTGGATCAGTTTATGTGCGAGTGTGTTTTAACATGTTAGTCCAACCTGCAATAAATGAGTCGTTCACACAGTGTGCAACTATGCACAAGTGTGTGTCAATTTGTGTGTGTATTTTGTGTGTGAGTGTGTGTGAGCGCGCATGTGTCACAGCTGTAATAACTTACAGCTCCCTGCATTTCAGCTATGTTGTCACGGTCCATTATAATGTTCTTTCTACACACACACACACACACACACACACACACACACACACATATATAACCACACACACTAATGAAAACATTTCTGGATAACATTCATTTAAGAGCAAGAATATCCCAGTTGAATAATCATGGCTGTAAAGGGCTGCAGTTAAAAGATACCTAAACTTGGTTTCTGATCACTTCAGACATGGACTATTAGCTACAGTTACAAAAAAATTACATCCTCGGCACTAGCTGACAGCATGGCTCTTTCTAGTTCATGTAAACGTATAAATGGTGCAGTATGTCCAATTTCAGTGTGTATCAGGCTTTCTGTGTGACTACTGTATATACGTTCCTACACATATAGGTAAGACTGCATGTTTGTGTGTCTTTGTGTGTATATAAAGCAGCCCTTGACGGCCATTGGGGGTGGCGGTGGCCCAGCCGGTGTGTTTGCCTTGGCAGCGATTCAGCATTCCACATTCCTGTGTGATATTCAGTTCTGTGACCTCAGGAAACCCGCCCTGCAAAGAAGCTCTCTCTTTTTCTCTTACTTTCTTCCTTTCTCTCTCTCTCTCCACAGCCTCCTTCTCTTTGTCTCACTTGCCTTCTCCCCATTTTCTATGTTTTTCTCTCTTTCCCTCACTTTCTCTTGATCATCTGCTCCACTGCCTTTTCAATCTAAACTTACAAAATCATCTATAATCCCCCCAGCACAACATCCTCGGTTTATTTTCACTCCTTCCGTCTCACTTTAAGTTTCTCCTCAACTTCTTCTGACAGAGGTCCCCTGATGAGGTGTCTTTTTCAGTGCTCTAAGTTTGAGCACACATCCTGCCACTGTCACCGAGAATTCACAACATTTTACACTGTACCGATCACTCAATGTATCCCTCGCATGCATATTTCTCCTTTATTTGGAGCTCTTTCTGCATCCACAGTACAACCAGAGGCCAGAAGGAGTTATTTCCCTGTCTCCCACCCTCTTTCAATCTTTCTCTCTTTCTCAAGACTTCAGCTACTACCACTGGAATCTTCATACAAACAAGCTAAAGGATAAGACTGCATACAAATTAGAGAATGGAATTTGCTCCATATTTGAGTCTCAGTTTATGCTAAGAATGTGCAAGTATGTTAAAGTATTGGTTTCCTGATTCCTCTTCCTATAACTAACTTTGCATTTATCTTGTTGTGTGTTAACAGACTCCTCCTCTGTCCCCTCCCTCTTCTCTTTGAGGCCATGCCCACATGCCCAGAAAGACATTTCACCTGAGATGACCCTACGCCCGGGGCAAGGCGGCTCCTCCTCCCTCCCTACCTCCTTCTCTGCTTGCCTCCCTCCTTCCTACCCCTCTTAGCATGGGCTGTAAACTACTAAAAATACTTAAAACACATGGACGCCACACCTGCCACCGAGAGGCAGAAGGCGGTGAAAAACAAAAAGAAAAGAGAGAAGAGAAGGCAGGTTCTGAACACTAATGTGTTAAAGAAAGTACAAAACAGAGAGCTCAAACAAATTTTAGAGACACATACAAACATACTGCGTGTTAAAAGGAAGACAATTTAAATCTTTTAAGGCTGTACATCTCCATAACTTAAGACAATAAATTGCTGGCTAATACCACAACAATACCCACAGCAAAATATAAAAGCTAATAGAAAGTTAAACTAAGATAAAAGTAACTTAAAAGGTCATAAAAAGACAGCTCAAAATTGTTGCACTGAGAAAGAAACGTCAGAGTGCGCTAAAATCCAAAAGAAGCAGAACATAAAGATAACAACCCCCCTCCCCCTCCCCACTGAGGCCTCTTCGTCCTATAATGTAGCTATCCACTATGTGAAAGTTGTGCACTGTGTGGTTGACCCATATACTGTGGTGCGGAGCAGGGTGAACTGAGGTAAAGGGTGGAGCAGCCACTCAACCCTCTTATCAGCCTGTCACTGTGACACTTTCCTATATCTCAAGAGTACCTTTATATGGCCTGAGTGAGCAGCATCAACCCCTAAAAACGGCTGAAGTCATAAAAAAAAACACAGGAGGGAAAAGGACAAAGAGAAAGCAAAAGAATCATGACCATAAATTCATACGCATTTGTGTGTATGTGTGTGTAGAGGTATGAAAGACTAGGAAAGTGTATGACATCAAATAAAATTTTTATACATAAACAAGGCCACACACACAGATGCTTAGACCATCATGAAAAAGAGGCTGTCATGCACATCTGTAGGGTAAGATCAGACCTGGGAAATTTAATATGTTTATGTGGGCGTGTATGGTGCATATGTGTTGCCTTACAAACATGTATCAGGGACAGTAAATTTTTAACCATTCGTATAAACTAAAATGTGTGTTCACACAATTTAAACAAAAGAATGAGAACATGTGTAAGCGCACACGTGTGGTAGTGGGGGGATGTTTGTGTGTACGTGCATATGTGCGTTCGCAAGACTATGAGTGAGCATGTGTGTGTGTTTCGGATTAAGAGCTTCACCCCTGGACCTCGAAATTAGATAGGGGATTAGCAGGACACATCCGCCACCTGGCATTTTAAGCCCTGCAATTACAACAACAACTTTTAATCAACAACATCCACACATGTGTCACATACAGTCAAAACTCAGTAACTTTTTCATCTTCCTACTCATCCCACTCTCTCTCAGGCTGTCATTGGGATGACCTCAAAATAACACCAGGCCTCATAGAAGGCAGCTGTATGCTATCTTTTAGGATAATCATGACCCACTGTATTAATAAGGATCAGCCTAGATTGGGACTTGTTAGCACAGTGCACTAGGCAAGGATTTAGCATCCAGAGTGACTTTTACTTGGCACAAGACTAGGAGATTGGATGTGAAGCAGTTGGTGTAGGCTTGGAGGTAGCATCCCATTAGCACCTGTGCGAGGCATTTACCATCCAAAGACCATGGCGCTATGATGGGAGTTACTACTAATGTGAGACCTCATTGATCCCCTGCAAAAATTCTTTACTCTAGTTGCCTTGCTCAAAGGGCTCAGGGGTCAGGGTTGGTTAAAGAGCAGTACCTCTGAAGCTGCTAGGGACTGAGTGTCTTTTATTAGGCCATTTAAAATGGTTGGGGGTTTGCCAACCACCTAGGCTTTAACCTGACTTAGTAAGCCTGCCTGCTGTTTTTTAAACCTGTGGTACAACGGCAGCGGAAAGCTGAGAGGGAGCAATGACAATGAAATTAGTTCATCTTTCCGGTATTATGGAAAAAAGCAAACGATTTTTTACCATGATGTTAAGCACACGGAAATATAATAATGCTTAAGAATAAAGACTAACTAATTCAATTGAGAAATGACTCATTGCCATAAATTCACTGTTCTGTCACCACTGTACACACAGAGATGTGTTTAGCCTCTCACGGAAATAAAAAGTAGCAAGGACAACTAAACCCTTGAAAATTCTGCTCCATTCTATTACCGATGTGAATTACGGAGAAAGATACAGCAGGCTGGAAACCAAACTAAACACTAATAGAAGCCTGGCATCATGAAAGTAAAAGCAATATTTTTTTAATGCACACCTAAAGTACAACAATCAATAAACATGTACAAAAGCTCTCTAGTAAGAGACCACAGACCAGACCACAAAGTGAAAGAATATCCTACATGCAAATATTTGATACCAGCATGGCAATAACCAAGATTTAAACATGAAGAGAATAAAGTCAAACACAGTTTCAGAACTTACTGTACGCAGTAAAAAAATCTTTTGATTCTAAAAGGCTGTGACTAAGATAGCATTAAAGAGAAAATAAATAAGGAAAAAGAAACAATTTAAGTGGAGAGAATGCCAAAAGTAAAACCTCCAATCAAACTAAGATAAGAGTAAAAACAAAGGAGGAGAACAAAAAGAAATGGAGCATTGGTCTGCTGTTTTTGTTAATAAACAAGCAGCCTTTCCATCCAACATCTCAGATAGCAATCTAACACAAATTAGAACCAGATTACTCTAACTGACCTTCATGATGCTTTTAAAGATAAAGTGCCACCTTGATTTACCACTACTCCCTAACAAAGTGACAGCAGGAGGTGACTAACTAGGGGAGAGAAGGAAACAGAATGATTTAACTAAAAGAAAAAATGAACAAGATGAACAGACAAAGCTAAAGAGAGAATTTTATATTGAGAGGGAAATAGAAAGAGACAGAGAGCATAGGAAAAAGGAGGGTAATTGCAGGAAAGGGGACTCATTAGTCCGTCACTATCCTCAATCTAACCCCTAATTTAGGGTCAGAAGGAACACAGAAAGAGACAAGAGAAAAAAAGAAACAAACAAGGATGGAGCAACTTCGTAATACTCCATCTCCTGTTTACGTAGTCTCGAGCAATGTAGTCTCAAACTTTTCTTCCACTTTTCTTCCTCTGTTCAACTTTCTACCTCTGGCCTCTTTACACTAGCTGGCAGCACCGAGCGTGCACACTGCCGCCAGCACCGTCATGGATCACACACCATATCTCCTTACACACCTCGCATGACGAATCCGCTGTCACCCTGCCACAGGCTGAACTCACTTAGGAACGAGAAAGAATTACTGACTTTGTCCTTCAAATGGAGAATAAAAAAAAAAAAAAACAACGGCTAAAGAGTGGCTAAAAATGAACAAAATCAAACAATCATGGAAACACTGACCATACCGAGTTGAAACTAATCTTTTTGCAAACCTCTCTGCAAAATTTCTTGTTAGTCTGAACCTAGGCTCAGGAGACTTCCGTTAAGTAGAAGCAAAATGTTGTAATGATTAGCTCACGACTAATTACCAAGACTGACTGATAGTTTAAGGACATAAGGTGACCTACCCTTCGTGCAGTAAAATCTGGAATATCCTGTATAGATCAGAATAAGACTTTTTGTCAGGATCCATTACAAAGTTATAGTCTGAGCACTGCCTAAAGTGTATTTTGTACTAAAATAATGGAAATGTGGTGCTCGTATATTTTTACCACTTCCTTTGTTTTATCTTTTTCTTCTAATGATGTTCTGTATTTATGTTTCTTTGAAGCTGGGTTGAGGATGGCAGAGTGCTATTTTTCTATAACACCAACTTGGTACCTGTGTCAAATCCAAAAGAGCTGGGCTCCAGGTGATATGTGCTGAACATTATCAAAAGCACTACAGCCTTAATATAGATACTATCTACAGCTCTCTCCAAATCACTTGTATTTTTTGTCAGAAAGACAGAGTGTAAATGTGCTAAGTCAGCAGAATCTTACAGGCCCAGTCTCTTAATGCTCACTGTAGGTAAGCCCAGCTGGAGAAACCTTAGATAAGGAAGAATGCCACATTGATTCATACCGTCCCTTCCCAGGGACTACCTCAGTTTAAGCTTTGGATGTGTATGAGTACTGGGGGGGGTGCAGATGCAAAGGCTCTATGTGCCAGTCCATACATTGAGATAATGTGCCCAAAGTGATGCAGAATATCTATGGTATACAGAAGCATACAAATATGCATAAGTGTCCTTTCCATTAAGCATACAATCTGGATCACACTAACATAATCATCACATTGAGTATTAAGACTCCTTGCGTCACCTGCTTGTTTTGTTTGCAATTAAACAGGGTGAAGCAGATGGCCATACATTCAATTTAACAAAGGAAGCCATGCACTCACACACAAGCACACCCACACACATTTTACAGAGAAAAAAAAGTAATCTGTAGAAAAATATAATAAAACAACAGCCCCTTGAATGAATTTCACCTCTCATTCACACTCATGGTTTTCAGCATCAGTCATAAAACCATATTGCCTCAACAGATGCACAGTGCTGTAGACACCATAATCATGCATTTAAATATCATAAACGTTTTGGCACCGAATGTGTGCAGCTGAATATTTACACACCAGAGGAGAAAGGCATTGTTCAAAAAACATATATACTCATATGTATATTATACATCGAAAATGCATCTTAATGCTGTCTTTCTCGCTCTCTTTTTTTCTCATATCTCTCTCTCCTGCGTTCTCTCATGTGGGAGGCAACACTGGGCACCCAGCCATGCCACATCAATATGCGTACTGGTGAATTGCTTTCCCTGCTTTCCCCCATGCTTCAGTCGCAGAGACCCGCAGCAGTGGGAACGGTGGCTAATGACACAGGATATGACGGGTCATGCTAGCTGGTAGTTAGATATCGGAGGTCAGCAAGCACTCCCAATGCCGCCATGGCAGGCCAGAGCAAGGCTAGCCTTGTTGTAGCAACCTGCTGTGGTGACAGCCCGTTGACGCAGACAACACCAACCAGTGCCACCCTGGAGGCACCTTGGATTGAGCCCAGGCAAGGTTCCCTGGGAGCCTTGGTTGCCATGGTGCCAGCCAAATTTGGGTCCAATAAACGTGAGGGGAACAGGCAGTGGGCTAGGGAGGGGGACTTTTGGGTGGCAAGACAGAGGATAGAAAAGAAAAAAAGGGGGGTTCTTGAATGCTTTACAACCTTAAAACCAATAACACCCATCCTGTAGTTCTAAAGGATACACTCATTAAGAACTTTATAAAACACCTGTTCAGATAAAGATATATTCATGGTAGGATATTAAATGAACATCATTAATAATGTGTAAAGGACTAGTACCAACAGAGAAACAGGGACATGTGTGCTGGATGCTGCTGATAACCTACACAAAGGGCTTTTAAAAGAGTCTCTTGGCAGTGTGAATGACATGATTAATGTCTATGTCTTCTACTCTTCTGTTCAGTCAAATGAAAACGACAGATGACATATCTTGTATCATACTCCACAAGGTTACTGCAAACCCAGGAGGTACTGTTAAACAATTATACACAAAGAGGAAATTGTTACATTTACACTAAAATGTAACACAATAAAACATATTTTAAGTTTGAGTGTATCAAAGACACTTCCCTGCCCTGTCAGAATTGTGACTGAATTTATCTGCATCTCAATAAAAAAAAGTTTGCATGATGGAAATTTACAAAAGGGACCACTTAGTCTACACCTGGTCCTTTGACCAGTAGACTAACAGCCAAACTTATGAACAGCTGAAGCAAAGAGCCATGCACCTTGCACTGGCCTGTTCACCATGGTGTCCCTGAGACCCCATCACTCTGCTCTTTCCAAACTCTCTCACTCTCTCATAAAACAAGATCTGCTGCTTGACTTATAAGACTGTAAATTACTCAGGCTGGGAAAAATAACCATGTTTAATGAGCAGACAGAGACATATTTACACACGCACTCTCACACACCTGCACGCCTGCACATACACGCACATTAGTCTTGGCCAGAAATACACCATCCCCTGCACCGCTTTGTGCTGGGCACACAAACGCATACTGTCATCGGCCTATCCTGGAGTTCTAACCCTCGAACACAATTCTTTACTGAATCCACGCTAGTGATAAAGGACAAACAAAAAACACACCATCTCTACCCCCCCCCAACCTTACCCCACTCGTTAAGATTATATCCACCTCCCACCTGCTCTGCACCCCCTCTAAACTCAGAGGCAAACCCGCACACACTAACACCATTCCACTCCAAACTCATCCTGTTATCTAAACAAGCGTCGTCCTCTCGTCAGCGTCAGTGGGTGCCTTTCTCTGTCTCCTCAGTGAAAAGAGAGACTCTCCTGTTCACAGATGAATGGAGTCTTTTGATGAAGCGCCGAGCCTTGTTTACTGCCACTCCATTTATTTACCGGCCTGTTTTTCAAGTCGTCATTGAGGGACACTCTACCACCCTCCCACACCCTCCCCACCCCCTCAACCTCACCCACAAACCCCCTCCATCTCATCCACTACTTAACTATACCCCCCCGTCCTCTGAACACACATACACACTATCCCCCCTCTCAATCCCATGTCGTTCCCTATCCTGTTTCATCCTGCTTTCTTCTTTTCGTCTAGTGTCCTAGATCTGTGTCCAAACTGATTTGAAGCTTACTCGCTTACACAGACGCATGCCAAATTTGATTCTCTGCATTCTGTTGTGCTTCTCAGTTAGCTCGTTCATTCGCCCCCCACCCCACTTTCTGTCTTCTCTAAACTGCTCTCCTTCTCACGGTGTAACAAACACCAAACGATGCCTTCATGAAGGTTGTCTCTCAGGAAGAGCAAAAAGCCTGCTGTGAAACTGTACAATACTTTTCACCCAAAAGCAACGTACAAATTCTGTAGATCCACCACCTTTGGTGTAAAAATTTTTTATCAGAAATATCGGTGGTCAAATGGAATGTTCTGAAAATCTTGAGATCGGAAAGCAATGAATTTACGCAAAACATAAAAAAGCAAACTGCAGACACGCTTTGCGCTCATGTAATAATTTTTCTACAAAAGGCTTTATATTTCATGAATTAAAATATAGTGTGTGATCAAATATGAAATGCAGTGATACAGTTAAAAAGGGCAGGATTCCAGTCTTTGTGAAGTTATTTCAACTGATTGGCTGGTGGCAAAACATCTTTGCATAATAGATGAAAGAAACATCAGAGAATTTAAAAGAAAAAAAAACCTCAGTCAAGGCTCACAGCCCCATGATGGCCTGCTTTCATGAAAAACAAGGATAATGGTCCTATTGAGCGCTAAAATGTTTGTGCTTACAAGTTATTATACATTTTTCTGTAGCTGTAAACAGGAGTCCAGGGTGCTAATGAGGCTAGGGGAGGGCATTCATTTGAACCCTAAAGAGAAATAAAAGAAAAGGGGAACAAGTGAAAGAAAGAAAGAAAAGAGAAGAAAGCGAGGATCAGAGGGAGGAGGTTGGCAGGGACTGTGTATGAAAATTTGGCGTCTTCCATACAGAGAGATAGTATCGTGCCAAAAACGGCCGCCGACACAACTCCTCTCAACTCCTCTCACTTTCTGAACATTAGCGTTAAACTCGCCCACATATTAATCTCTTTATTCCTCAACCCACATGTGCAAAACAAAATTTAAAAAATTACTCAATTTTTTTTGTTGTTTCGTTTTTTTTCCAGTAATGACCAAACTTTTAATTCAAAAACGAAAACTAAGTAAAGACACTCCTTGGGAAAAATAGCTATATGGGGAAAAAATGGAGAAAACAAAGCATAAGAAGAGGAATGATGTTTTGGATTTAAAATGCAGTACTGTGACTCTCATTCGAGCATGACTATGGCTGTGTGGTGCTGAATAGCGTTGTTAGCCAGACTTAGCAGCCGATGCCAGGGCCTCGCTGTGAGTGCAGCCCGGTGAATAAGCCTTGTTCCCTGGCTCTCCCTCCTTTCTGGCTGGCCTGCCTGATAGTGAGCATTGGCCGCTGCACTCTTTCTCCTGCTCCTCCTCCTCCTCCTTTCTGTCTCTCTGAGGTCGGGAAACCCTCCTGAGTAAGTATATGGTTTTTGGGGACAGACACATTTCATGGTTGGCGCCGCTACAAAAGCCTGAAAAGAGACCCGGCACTGGGAAGACACAGTATTAATACAGACAATACCACCCCCTCAATGCTTCTGACTCTCTTTTCTCAATAACCTCTTTCTTGTCTTTTCTTCTTCTTCTTTTTCTCCCCTTCTTTTCTTCCCCTTCTCTTTCTCTCTAGGTTCTTTTTTTCCAAATAAAAAATGTAAAAAAAGCCCACTCAGCTCAAGTAAAGAATGCAGTTTTTATCACTGCGTGCTTAGTCTAGCCTACACCCATTTTTATTTGACAATTGTTAATGTGTTTTAATGTGTAATGAAATTTAAACAGTAGGAATTAGACTGGGTTCAGCAGCATGTAAAAATGGCATTTTTCCTTTAGATAAAATTTTTTTTAAAAAGCTTATCTTTTTTTAAATACCAATCAATACACGACATAATTATTTGTTGCATTATCATTACTTTTTAATAATGGTAAAGATCAATGTATTGATTTGATGTATGATTTCCATGCTGTATTTCAAAATTTTTATTTTAAGACATCTAGGCCAATTTATAAATGAAAAAGCAACTTAATTTATATCTGACACTGATTGTATAAACTTCATTTTGAGGAAATGTAAATTACTACACAAACAAAGCAGCTGTAACTTAAAATGATATATGCTGTGTTAAAGAAGAAAAACACATATAAAAACCTGCACTCCATTAATTATGACCCTGGGAAGAGATTGCTAAATAAAGCTGAAAAATGTCAATTCTCCTGCTTTTCTATGTGTTACCTTCACAATGGAGAGCTTTTACTGAGAAGAAAAAGGGAAAAAAATCTGACAGCTGAGTTCATTCAAAAGGAAAGAGGAGATCAGAAAAACTGATAAAAGAGCCAAATAGCACAAACTGTCTCATTTGTCTATTCCACCACAATGATGGCCTCCCAATTTTACTGGAATAATCTGTTTACCTCATATCTCTAAACGCTAAAACTCTTCACACAAAAGGAAACAGATGGGGCAGACAAGAAATTTTCAGGGGTTTTTTACTCCCTCCCAAGTCACGCACAGCCAAAGAAACTAAGGCTTATGATCATTATTTAAAAACCAAAAAAAGCAAGGAGGTGTGTCTCAGACAAAGGCGATATATAAAAGGCGCATGCCAGTTTTCACTGGTCATTTAATTGGAGACCAAATGTAACAACATTGTCTTTGACTTGTCTTTCTCACATTTTTCCTTTATTTTCCCTTGAGTCTGCTCATGTCATCATGGCCTCATGAGATAAATGCAGACCCTGCAGTTTTGGACCAATCTGTATGCCTGTGACACCCTAATGTTAGCCTCGCATCTCAGTGTGTGTGTGTGCATGTTTGGGAGCGAATGAGTACACAACAGGGCTTTGGCTGGCCTGATACCATTAGCTATCCAAATACACAGACATTTTTCCGAAGCCAAGAATAGTGTGAGAAGACTCCCTCTCACTCTGTCTCTCTAATGTGACTGGGCTCTCCCTCTAACTTAACCCTTCAGATTTGATATGAAGCCACCACGACGTGCCCCTGACGCCAGAGAGAGCGACAGAGTAGTGCAGAAAAAAGATGCGGGTCCAGCTAAACAAGAGCGATCAGCGAACATTTACTGATGCCAAAGCCGCTCTGCATGTGGAGGGCTTTTCTTAGCCGGCATGGGCCCTGTTCCCACCGCACACAATACAAAAGCCTCAGACCTGACTGACTCCCTCAGTGTCAAGATTTCATTTAATCAAAACTCAGCGCTTACTTCACTGCTGTGGGTCATCCTGAGCTATACACACATACAGACACAAACAAAAACACTTACACACAAAGACAGTTCACTCAACACCTGTGATGTCATGGCAGCCACAGAAGAGATCCAGGAAGTAATCAAGAACAAATTATTTTCACAGGAAAGAAAGAAATACAAAGTAGTGGGGACCTATGGAATCCATCAGAGTATCAACTTTTAACGCAATGAGTAAGTCGTGACTTTTAAGATTCTTCTCTTTTTTACTCCACAATTTCTAACCCTCCCCCAAAACGCACAAATAACTCCAGAATAATCAGGGAGTTTTCCTTAATAACGAAAGGGGGCTTTTATTTGTGAATCTTTGGTGTGGTCAGCGAGTTGGCCAGGGGGCTAGTATGCAGCACTAGGTACTATCTGCACTTTCTCACAGCCCTGTCCAAGGTATTACTATTGCTATTGAGAAGGAGGCGGGATCTGGCACTGAAGAGCGGAAGACTGTGGAGCGGTCATGGCAGAAATGGCACGGCGAGCACATTTCACACCTCCCTCGGAGTGACTGCAAATTTCCTGTACTGCAGTTTTGATTGGAAACACATTGGAAACATCTTTTCATGATCACACTTATGGCTCACAAAAGAAAGAAAAAGCGAAAAAGGAGGCAGTAAGAAGGAGGTCCAAAATATGACTAAGTGCACTGAGCTAACTTTGGACCACGCTTTTTTTTAACTTCTATTTTTCCAAACTTGATTATATTAGAAATGTGTTGAGTTTAGTTAAAACAGCTCAAAGGTCATAAATCAGTCCTCTTAACACTATGAGAAGCAGCTAAATGTTTTCTCCTCTGATGGTGTACAAGTGGACCCAATTACGCAGTAGTTGAACTAACAGAAGTGAGAATTATATCTAAACTAGTATTGTAATTTAAGCCCATCCAATAAACTCCTTTCATATGTTATCAAAAGAATGCTGCCAGCGTGTTGTGCTCTGGCAGACCTTTGGCTCTTCAAGCATAGAGCCACTATGTTCATATAATACCTGTCACTCACTATCGCCATGATGATACCAATTACTTACTCTTAATAAAACAATAAAATAATGCACTACTCACTCCACCAAAACCACATTTCCTTCCTCTCCTCTCCACTGCTCTGTTGGATTGGTTGCTCTTTATTTGAGGTGACTAAAAAACAGGGGAGGAGGTTGTCTGTTATGGCAGCATGGTTTGTTCTGTTACGGCTGCAGTGTGTTATACTCTGTAACAGTGAGGATCTCAAAGGCTGGCTGGCTGCAGAACAGCCTGAGAAAGCCTGACGGCAAGCCCAGAGATTCCCCGTGGCAGCTTTTGCCACTCTGTCATAAACAAAACACAAGACGTCTTTCTCTTCTTCCCACACCAACGGGGCTTGGGCGCTGCCAAACAGCACAATCACTATAGCAGCCTTTTCTCCTTTCCAACACACTCTCTCCCTCTCTCTCCCTCTCTCTGTCTCCTACAATATAAACAAAAGAGATCAGCAAAGGCTTTACCTCTGTGAGAGCAACAATGAGGGCGATGTTTAAGGAGACAAAACAAAAGTGTGCACGGGATCAAAGAGACAGAGATGCTAAAGACCGACAAAACGCAAACTAAACAAAAACAAACAATAAGCACATCTTGTCATTCATTGAGAAACGGAGGCAAAAAACGCAACCGTACATTACAGTAACAGATAAATGTGACAAATACATGCAGGCCTTTCAGCCTGTTTGCTCACAAATATGTATTTAGAATTTCAGAACAAAACAAGAGCCAAGTTTAGTCCTTATGACAGGTTGGCAGACAGTGGTTTGCCCTTTCTCTCTCTCTCTCTTTCTCTCAATGTCTGTAGACCCTAAAGTGTCACTTCAACTAGAACTTTAACTGAGCACGGACTCCTTGGAGGCAGATAAAAGTGCCGAGGCACACTGCGTAAGCGAGATAAGATAAGAGATAGCGCCAGTAAGTCCACATCATGAATGGGTAGCATACTGGGCAGGCCCTCACTGCAGCCATGTGTTTTACTGTACTGCTGTAAACCAAAGTACTGTAGCGACCAGTGCAAGAAACTGAAAACCAGATGGCCAATGATTCAAAAAGAAAAAGAAAAAAAAATGCCACGAGACCCAACAGTTTATTTTTGTGTATAGTTTCAAAGTATATTTTAAATATAAAAATACAGTACTTGAGTATTTTTTTCAGTTTTTGTTATGCAGTTCTCCCTAACCATATACAGGCACCTTTCAAATATTTTAACTTGAAGTCACTTGTACTACTATTATATAATACCATAAATAAAATATTTGCAGCTTTAAGTGAATCATGTTATGTTCCTAATTGAGGATGACAAATGAACGATTTTGCTTTCTAAATATGTTTTGAAAACTTGGTAGATCTAAAGAAACTCAGAACTATTTATTGTTTAAATAATAAGGATAAAAAACAGAAATTTAAAACTTAAAAAATTAATAGTAAGGCAACATCTCTGCATTTGATTAACAAACTTTTTTTCCTGAACAGACCCCCTGAGCCAAAATTAAATACATGTCATGCTAGAATTTTGCAACGTCTGGTGTAAAATTTAAAGAAAAAATTGTTTAACAGTCAAAGAATTTATAATAAACTCAGCAAAAACAGGTTCTGCAGGTACATTTTCACAACTCAAAACACTCACTCTCCCAGTAACCCACGATCCACAATTGTCAATATAAAAACTCTTTTTTTTTTTGGCACCAATGTCTCCACTAAAGACATTAAAATCATTCCAAAAAAAGATTTTAATTAAAACAAATAATTCATTGGAAAAAAATATACCACAAAAAAGTAAGACAGATTTCCTTAGTCAACGTCAGGACTGCCCGCTACCTACGGTTTATCACCACCACAGACAGACCAACAGAGTGAAGCTGGAGCTGCTGCCAGGGTTTGGCTCGGGCAGCGTGAGGTGTTTGGCCCGAGACCGAGATTTTGTATGTGTGTGTGTATGCGTCAGAGCAAGAGAGAGAGAGCAAAAGAGAGACAGAGGGATGGCTGTGATACCATTTGGCTACATTCATGTTAGCAGGTACCATTAGAGTTCTGCCTAGGAATAAAGTGATTGTGTTTATTGGGACAGTGACTGGGGTATGCTTTTCATATATTTAAAAAAATATATATGAACAGCGATATTTACAGCAATATTTATATATCTATCTATATGTCTATATATAGATAAATATATGCGGACATATATATATTTATATATATATATAAATGCCTGTGTGTGTAAGTGATTATGTGTGTGTGTTTGACGCTGGTTGAGTCACTGTTTGAAATTTCCAGAAAATTCCAGCTGAGATAATATTAGGTCATGAGCGTGTGTTTGTATGTATATGTAGCCAGCAAATGGTGAAGTAGTGTGTATTTGGAGGATTTGGCTGTGAAATGTGTTTCGTGTGTATGCCTGTGTGGTTGATGTGACAGTGTTTTTTTGCAATGTGGGGGAAAAAACTACAACACAGCCAGTGTTTTGGCTGTGTGTGTGGAGTACGCGCACTGGAGGCTACAGCGATGTTTGGCCGAGTGTGAGTGTGTGTATCCATGATGGTGGCTGAGATACAACAATGTTTGGCTATATCAAACTGTATCTATGATAGTCCTTGGCTGAGAGTGCGCGCTGTGTGGGTGTGTGTACGCAATTGTGACTAAAACCGTGTTTGGCTCTATGTGTGAAAGTGCGCTACAAAGATGACAGAGTTGTTTTTCTTTTTTTTGTTATCAAATGTGTGTATCTTTATTTAGCTGTGTTTGTATGTGTGCGTATGGGTGTGAAGGTGGCTGCAATAGTACTGGCTGTCTGTGAGCACTGGCGTTTTGTGTGTGAGTGCGTGTTTGGCAGCCAGGTCTAACGTGGTGCTAGCGTTCAGGCAGACGGTGAAGGCGGCAGCAGCCTGCGGCCTGAGAGCAGGAGACTCGCGGCTCTGCTCTCCCTCTCACACACACACACACACACAACCTGGGCTGAAGCCAAATGACGATCCCTGGCTACAATGGCCTTATCGTGGCACATACACTTCAACAGACTGAGTACAATCTTATAAACATTGACTCTCACTCACCGCACAAAAGCACACAATTTGACAGTGGTGATCATCTCATAAAAAAACACACACACACACAGGCATGCAAATTCCTTCCTATAAAAAACACAAAATACATGCTCATATGAAGCCGCAAATGCCTCGCTCAGAAAAATGAACGCTTACTTGCCAGACCACGCTGGCCAAATGCCCTTGACACACTCGCATATTCTTTTTATTACTGTTGATACTATGTTGTCATGTAAACAAACACCAAGGAACAGAAGTAATGAAGGAAAAATGCAAAAAAGACCAAAAGAAAAACTATTTGTTGTTTGCTAAGAGAACAAAATGAAAAAGATACTTTCATTTTGTTTCTTAGAGGTAAATGTTTGCTTTATTAAAACAATAACAAATATTTAAATTTTTGGGATTTTAGAAATTGTAAAATAATATTTTTTGACATCTTTTCGATACTCTATTCTCGTCTGAATTCTTAAATATTCTTTAAACACATTGTTAAAGTGTTTTTAAGACAATACACTTCAACTCATATTTATGCATTTTTCTTTCTGTCATTCACTTTATAATTAAGTTTGTGTTTCTGTGTGTGTGTTTCTGTGCATGATTATATTAATGTGCATGTACATCTACATGCACATGGCAATCTGTAAGATAAGTGTTTATGTGTTGGCATCTCTTCCTGTTTGTGTCTAGTATCCAGTTGGCCACATACCTGGCGTGTGGACGAAGTAGGCCAGGTAGAGGTCCAACTCCTTGACAGACACTCCGATGTGGTGCGGCTGGACGCACAGGCCAGGGTTGGTGCATTGTGGTGACTTGACCAACCGTTCCCCGTCTGTGCTTTCCAGAGGGCTGCCCTTGAACAGGATGACCATCACCAGGTCCAGCCGCCACACCTTGTCGGCCTGGCGCAGGCAGTCGATGCGACGGATCTTGCCCTTCTGGTCGGGGTTGGACAGCACGCAGCAGGGAGGTTTTTTCCCTGTGATGGTGAGCACAAAGTCCTCACGGAACTCGGGCCGGATGTCCTTGCGGAGCTTGGCCAGCAGGCGAGAGGCCCACTTCTGCTTGATCTCTGGCTTTTCCCCCAGCAACTCATCCTTTACAGCACGCTCTTCCTCCTTGGACATGCGCTTCTCGTGCTTCTTGAAATATTTGCGCTTGCGGGCCTGCAGGTTGAACCAGGTGTAGGCAAAGGCGCGGACATGGGGCAGCAGGGCCTCGATGAAGGGGTGGAATTCATCCTGGATGAGGGTGGAGGAAGGGGGGAGGGTGGAGGAGGAGAGGGAGGAGGGGGGGAAGCAGGAGGAGGCAGTGGAAAGAGAGGGGGAGAATGGGGGAGAAAAGGATGGGGAGAGAGGGAGTGGGGGTGAGGAAGGGAAGAGAGAAGAGAGGCAGTTAGCACCGGCACGCAGCATGGAGGAGCAGCGCCTGCTCTGTGAGAGCGGAGGGAGAGAATGAGCGAGAGGCACTGAGAGAGAGAGAGAGAAAGAGAGAGTCAGAGAGAGAGAAAATGAGAGAGAGAGAGAGAGAGAGAAAGATGCTGTATACACTCTCTACTTAACACCTAACACAAACACATTACATTGCAGGAATCACTTTACAAAACACAGAACACAATAATGAAAGACTGAGTCATATGAAATGGGAAAGAGAAATAATTTATCAACTGTGAGTTAATTTTTTTGTTTTTTTACAAATAATAATGTAAACATTTATGTGCATGCTTGGATGGATGTAAGAAATGTTTTATTAATTTATTAAAATATTGCAATGTCTGAATTTCTCAATTTAAAAGTACGACAAAACTGTATGAATTTAGCAAATGTTATAAATTCTAAGAAGAATTCTATCATTAGCTGAAAAAAAAATATTTTTCAGGCTTTAGAAAATATAATGCAGATTGACTATATTAACTAATATACAATGCATAAAACACTAAAATATTATGAGAATTCACATATAAAATTCTAAACTTTAAATTCAAACATATAATATTTGTCCATAAATAACATGACTGCATCCCCACTAAAAAACACCTAATAACAATCATTGTTACAAAGCATATGTAAATAAAACAAGAATTTTAATAGTTACCATTTTGCTCTCTCATCATAAATTCACCCCGCCGATTGCAAAGAAACTTAAAATGCGTCACCAGAACAGTGACTGGATTGCTCAAGTCAAAAGGCTCTGAAGTAATACTGCGTATATTAGAAAACAAAAGACTGAGAAAAAAAATTAAGCAAAAGAGGAAGCTGAGAAACTGTCCAATAAAAGCAGCAGGGGGGAAAAAAGCTGAGAAAGAGGAGACAGGCCAAGGGGGCGCAGTGTAATACCAGCACAGGAACACAGGAGGTACTGTAGCAGGAGCTGCAGGAGAGGTGCTGTTCAAGAACACAACAGAAGGAGAGTGTAGAGAAGTTCAGCAATCTCTCTGTCTAAAAGGATTTAAAAAAGAGCTGGACATGCACGAACAAAATAAAGCAGATATTGCAAGAAAAAAGATGAAATTGTCAAAAACTTAAACAAGCCTCTTTGTTTGCAAAAATATGTAGAAAAAAAATCATCTTGATGAAAAAAACAACAAAAAAATGCTTGGCAAAGCAGCGCGTGCTATTGGTTCAATTCTCTAGGATCTGCATAAGACTCACGAAGAGAGAGAGAGAGAGGTGGACAAGGGGGGTGCGGACAGAGGAGAAGAAAAAAAACAAAACAAGAGGAGCGAATCAATGTTGGAAGAGTGTGCACGACCGCTGGCAAACCCGAGTGCAGCTTCTTTTTTCCCCCTCTTTCTCTCCAACTCTGTCTCTCTCTTTTTCTCTTCCTCTCCACTTTCCTTCTCTAACCATTGACTGAGTCTGTGCCAACATGCAGAGGGCCCACCTATTTGGCACTGAGTCTCAAACAGCCCAGCCAATACGCAAGCTCCCAGCACAGAAAGGGAGGGAAGAGAGAGATGGCAGAGGGAGAAGCAAAGATGTGGGGGGTGGATGGTTGGTAGCTGGTAGCGGAGAGAGAGTAACAGAGAAAAAGAGAGAGAGGGAGAGAGGGAGGGGGGAGAGACAGGGACTGTGTGTGGTGCAGGCAGAAGGCACGTCATTAGCCAAATAGACAAGTTCCAATCTAGTGCAAAGGCAAAGTCCAGAGGAAATTAATTTTACATGCATCCAATCCAGACAGCACCCGCCTTCTAAAGCCCCCTACACCACCCTCCGCCTTCGTCACCAGCGTGGTCACAGCCATCCCAACAAACCAACTCTCTCCAACTGCAAACCCCCCAACCCCTAAAACGCCCCTCTCTCTCTCTCTCTCTGTCTCTCTCTGCTCACGTTACACCACCTTGGCATGGGATGGCATGAGAAAACACAGGCCCAAAATCCCACTAGACCCTGAGACCAGCAGCTGCTCCTGGATTTACCACACAAACAAAGAGAGGAGGGAGAAGAAAAATGCCCGTTACCCCCACCACCACCACCACCACCACCCCATCCCACCCCCCTAACAAAAAATACCATCCAAAAACATGCTCTCCTGTTTCAAAATGCACTCTCACATCCAAACTGGCCCTTTCTCTTGCTCTCTCTTTTTTGTTAGAAACACATTAAAAGTTTCTGTTACCAAATTAGAGGGCAATACCATTTGCGGAGGAAATGCAGTGGACAATGATGGCTGAAAATGCTGCGGTGGACAGTTTCATATGGGCAATACATGGTATGCTGTTGACCAAGGCAAGCATGTATTAAAACTAAAAAATGGCTACACCATTTCCCTTCAAGTCATAAGCTTATTCTATTGCTTCCTTATTCGGGTATATAGGTCGTTAATAAGTAATAAAGAAAAGAATTCTAATTTCCTTCTGCAGCCACTAAATTGCCCATACTTTAATAGTGGCATTGTGAAGTATACAATAACACATGATTGGGACTGAACAGAAACAGAAAGCAAAAGAGCACAGGGGCTGTATAGCTGCCCTGGCAATTATGCTGTCTCATCCTCATTGGCTGACCCTTATGACCTCAGAGAGACAAGCTGTGCTCAGTGCATCATGGGAGAAATATCTGAGTGACAACAGCTCTTATCAAGGATCAATTCAATATAATCTGATGTATGTATGAAACAAGTGCGGACAGCTCATCTCATTAGAATTCAATTTAAATATTATTCTTTCACAATACAAAAGGGAACACACTTGCTCATTTATTCAGTCCACATTACATGAATTAGTCCATTGGGCCTATAGGAATTACGGAGACATTGTCAAAACTGGGATACCAGCAGTGGGCAGCCACAAAAAGCTAACTCGTCATGAGGCAAAGTTGAGGGACAGGCCATTTGATTGTGGGTTGAAGCCCCCTGCTGTGCAACGGGACATGCTGTTTGTGTGAACGCCCTACAAAGGCCAGAGTCCTCTGGTTGGCTCCAAGGACCATCAGATTTAGCCTGGCCTGCTCCCTCTGTCAGTGTCTGACAGAGGAGCCACAGCCTGGATGACTGGCTGGTCCACTGGCTGGCGAGCTGGTTGTTAGCTTGGCTGAGAGGCTACATGACTGGCTGGGTGAATGACTGGTTGGCTACCCGGGTGGGTAGCTAGCTGGCTGCCTGGCTGGCTGACTGGCTCGTCACTGCTACTGGTGTGTGTGCGTGCGTGCGTGTGTGTGTGCGTGCGTGCATGCGTGTGTGTGTGTGTGTGTGTGCGTGTGTATATTGGGGTGGGAAGGGGGGGCAGACCCCATCTGGACCAGGCTGAGCCGGGACGGGTGCCGAATGTTCATGCTAACATACGCCTGCCTCACACAGCCACACTGAACACGTGAAAAATGTGGAAATGAGAAAAGATGGCAGAGGCAAGGAAATAAAGTATGGGCAAAAAGAACATGAGGAGATGGAATTAGAGAGGATGCGTGTGTTTGTTTTTGTTTTTGAAGAATAATGACGGAGGTGTGTTTGTCACTTATTTGAAAAGACTGAAAGGATCTAGACTTCTAGATGAATGTGCCACAGACAAAGAAAGGAAAAGATATGTGCCAAGTACTACTGTCACTTCCTGTAATATCATCATGCCATTACTGACGGGCAAAATGATAATAACTGAGATTACTATCAGGGAAATTCAAACCTCTCCTTTGTCCATTCAAACTGGCACTTTTTTTTATAAATTCATCCCTGCGACACATTTTTTGTAACATAACTCTTATTAACTCTTTATATAACAAAAAGGGGATAAAAAAATAATGGAAACCAATCATGCAGCCACAAATATAATCCAAAGTATTAAGCAAATACTATTTGTATGAAATATTTAATCCCCACAAAAACCCCTTTTTAAAATCACTTAGTTAAATCCTATGCCAGGTCTATTATGATCATAAAATGGATCAAATACAAAATAAGACACAAGGGCATAACAGGCTTTGAGGTCTGCGCACAATTTGCAGTTAAGGCAAGATCTCGTACATTTTTGCCAAAAAATTAGTCTGTGTTGCACCTTATTATTTAGTGTCTCTTTTTCTGACATTTTCAAACCCACATTTCCCTCAGCTTGTTAGAGAGGGTTTCTTCTGTCTACTCAAAAATCTTAAGGGCAAAATAAAGAATGGCAGTTTTTTTGGGCCTTGGCCACTGGACTCTTTAGGTATCTGCTTTGCAATAATTTGAGCCTAAGCTCACCTTATCTCTGCATGCCACGCTCTGTCTTTCAGAAAACGACGACCTTTGTTCGCCAGGCTGGGCAAGACAATCTCTTCTCCTGCCCTGACAGGGTACAACTCAGAGAGCAGGAGAGAAATGACAACCGCCACAGGTTTTATTAACAAGGCCAAGCTTGGAGCAATAACATTCTCCAAAAATACAGGACAAAGGAAACCAAAACAACTGTCAATGTTGTCTACTCAAGATTTTGCTGGCATCATACTTAAAACAGTGCTTTTTGCAAATTCACCTATCACACAGTTTTATCATATAACGTTAGTTCATGCAAAAAGTAAATATAAATTTAATAACTTTACTGTTAAAGACACTGTACAGGCCAGGGCGCTGTTAGAGTAGTCCTAGACAATAATTAATTAAAAGGCAACAAAATTAGGTTGTAAGCAGAGCAGGCCCTATCGTTGTAAAAAAAAAAAATCAGCTATTTACACTGACGTCAGCTTGCCAACTATTTAAACAACAATAATTACACTGTTTTCAGGTTTTGGTTAAAGATCCATGTCACAGAGGAGGAGGACACAGACCGTGCCTGCCCTTCAGCTCACAAGAGCTTGCAACCTGCGTCTCTACATTTTTTTAAATAATACAAAGTGAATACTTTCACATAGAAAAAGGAAAACCTACCTTACCGCTTTCCGTGAGTTTACGTAAAATTATAGTTTTTGGCTGAAAACAGCCATTTCTCTCTTCTCTGTTAACCTGGCCTGACGGTCCTTTTTTGACCTCCTCCCGTCTATTTTGCAAGTAGCCT
>JAQNCA010000024.1:18185729-18196703 GCA_029783725.1 Acanthurus tractus | reverse complement strand
AAGGGAGTGAGAGGAGAGGGAGGGCGAGTGGAGCGAGATGATGATCGAGAGGGGATTAAAAAAGTGAGAGATGAAATGTAGAGATACAAAGGGAGAGAAGCCAAGAGTGAGAGGGAGATAAGTGACATGTGATTGGAGGGGTTATAGAAGGTATAATTGTCCTTTGGAAGGGTTTTTTTTTTTTTTTTTTTTTTTTTTTGAATCAGCGCTTCGCGAAAAAGCCCACAGAGGAATCGCACGAGACCCTGTCCCCTTCAGTAGGGGCTTCAGTGCGCATGTGGTGAGTTCAGTCACCTCGTCGTGTTATGCGGTATTTTATAAAATTCCGAAAACCATTTCAGCATTTATTTTTGTTAGGGTATGATTGTTTTCACTTTCCCACATGTGCAGCAAGGATTTAGTCAGAATCTGTCATTTTTACTTAATTACATTTTCAATAACAAGTAACAAATAACAAAAAACAAAAATAAAAGTCTATCCTTAGATAGATAGATAGATAGATAGATAGATAGATAGATAGATAGATAGATAGATAGATAGATAGATAGATAGATAGATTCATGTTAGGATAATTTAAACCAAATCTACATTTTGAATCCTATTTAAAAAGGTTTAGTTTCAATTCGTGCCTCACAACAACAGTTTGTTGCTAAGTGGTGAGCAAACAATAACTTAATGGCTTTATGTTATTTTATTGCTCATGATAAAATTTATTGTGTTGTTGCATGAATTTGATATTGTTGTGTTGAAAAAGATTTTTCCAGAACATCCACATATTTTTGTCTTTGTTTTATAAATAAGTCTTAGATCTAATCTTTAGCAATAAGCAGAGAAATGCAAAACACAGAGGAGGCAGATTACCTCACAATTATCTTTTTCCACTTTCATATCCTCCGTTGTTACACAAAATGCAGAAGCAAACCCAAGCGTGTCCAAAATAGAAACAAAAGTTTGAAATTTACAAGTGAGATTTCTGCTGCAGTATTTGGTCAGTCTGTCAGACGGAGAGTGACACAAATCTTTCAGAACACAGTAAACTAATTCAAGTGTCTTAAGTGGAAGAGGCCCCAGATCCTTAACTAGAGCATTTGTTACTGTAAATGAAAAGCGTGCAATGGACAAAGTGTTTGATGCAGCGGAAACATCGGCTCCAACATGGACCAGAGTTATTTGTTTTTAATTCATTTTACAAGGTGTCACGGCTGGATTTGAGGCCCAACTCTTGGCTTAGGAGCTTTGTAGCAGCACAGTTTGGGTACGAGAAGCTCCTTGCCTCAAAGTTATAACCAATACCACATTATATTTCCAACCAAAGAGAAGTCAAATGTCCTTGTATGCCTCAAAGGAACTAAACAAAGCCAAAGTTAGTACAGCAAGTTGTAAATTTACTGTCTTAACAATTGTGATTTATTCAGCTGTAATACCCCTCAGTTTCCTCTCTTTCTCTTCTTTAACCTCATTTCAGTTATTTTCGGGTGCATTGTACATGTATGCAGTGTAAAAAAGATACCTGGACTTGGACAAGGAGGTTTAAACCAGTTTCATTATGACTTCTATTGTATGGAAGCGATACACTCTGTTTCTAATCAGGCCTGGCTTTATCCTCGCCCGCTCCCTGCTCCTCAGCCTAATCAAACTCATATATGCAGGCAGACTGCCTGCAATTATACATAAGCCCCTGCCTTGTACATATGTGTGTGATGGAAGCGTGTGTGCGCAAGCATTGTGAGAGTGTTTGGAAGCGTGTGTGCATGTGTGTGTGCCTATGTGTGAATTAAATTCTGCATGTGCGTATGTGTGCATGTGTGTGAGTGTGTTTTCAAGGGTGCGGTTTCGGGGGTTGAAGTCACCCCAGAGCTCGGATGCCAAGTTTTTCAGGGGGATATGAAGCTGTGCAGCTTTACGAGACCTCAGCCTATGTTGGATACTTAGACACCAACACCACAGACACTAATGTACAGTATATACACATGTACATGTACACACACATATACGTACATGGCCACAAATGTCTTGTGGTCAAAGATATGCTGGCAGAAGCAACTAGAAAAAGAATTAGGTTCAGAAAAGAAGGGGGAAAAAAGTGGAGGAAAGTGAAGCATATTGAGGTGTAGCCTATTCCTTTCCCATAGTCTCTCCTCTTTCCAAACCACACCCCACCAAGGCACAGGCCCAAACCCCAAAGCCTTTGTGTGCTCCCTCGCTTTCCCTCTTTCTCTTTCTGTCGAACCCTTTTTCTATTTCTCCGTGGTTCTTTTTAATGACCTTTTTCTATCTTATAATCTTTTCACTGCGCCCTCTCTCTTTCTGCAGTCTTAATCACTCACACTGTCCCTCTCGTCCGTGTGACTTTACTGGCCGTCTTTGTCTCTTTGGCTGCAGCCTTGACGGAGACGACTATCTCAGTATTCAACACAGGCGTTTGGCTGCAACAAACAAACTATAGCAACCGCAGGAGTTACAAAACACTGACGCTCAGGTTTTCTTTCCAAACCCTCTCTCTCTCTCTCTCTCTCTCTGCCTTGTGATCAAACACGTCCTTTCTGACCATCACCTACGAAAGCCCCTCGAGCACACTGGGCTCTAGTGGTTTCTGAGTCTGCCATTAAAGAGCACACGAGAAAACCATATGGTGTGTCTAAAGTTAGCATGTTGTGGTCTCATTGACACACAGCACTGCCCATATACTTGCTGTTTACCATCGCCTCTGGCTAGGCCATTAAATATTGAAAGTGATGTAGCATACTGATACTGCCATTAGCATGCTAAATGTGTGAGACAGGTGGTTGAGGCTGCCTTTCAAAAGGCAAGAAATATGTGAACGGAAAATGTGTGTAACTGTGTGTGTAACCGTTCACTACGCCGTACAGTGTAAATATTGTTTGAGTAAGCTGTTTATGTGTGCTCTGGGAGGGAGCAAGGCAGTCAAATGCATACAGGCATATGCAGTCAGAAAGAAATGGCTGACTGGCCGTTATGGCTAACAAGCATATCATACACAGTGCGGATCTCAGAGACTCTATGGATCTGTTCGCAATCTGAGTGTGTGCCGGAGCAATGTGTTACGCCTGCTGTTTTTTGTGTTTACTGTGTGAAATATACATTTTACTCAACGGGCTTCAGTTACTGTCTTTCTGACGTGTTGGTGGTGTTCAGCAGGGAGGAAAAACGTATAGATTTATTTTTCCAGTCCATCATAATTTTGGAATTTAAGTGGTAAATTCAACATGTCAGATTACAGCACACAGACCAAAGGAGCAGTCTCCCAGTCCGCCTGACAGTTATCTATAAACTCAGCCTGGATGACGGCATGCTGTTTTTACAAAAGATATGAAAATGCCCACATGCACAACATTTTTACGCTGAGAAAGTGCTCAGCACAAAAATCTCATATCTTGAGTTTTACCATGCTTTGCCGTTTTTTAGTGTTTTTTATTATTATTTGCTGCCGACTTTCTTTCTCCGTGCAGGGAAATTGTGTCTGGACTGCAACAAAGCCAAACTACTGCTTAGCATACAGTTAATAAAGCCTATTAAAAATACATACAGTGTTCATGTAGGTCTCTGTCGCCACATGTTAGTATGGTCAACACAAGGGTTCAGCACATCTATGGTGACATGGGGGAGAATTTAGAGGAAGTGGATATATGAGCATGCTAACGGGCAAAATGTCATCAGCCAATAACATGTGTGTGCCTTGTGTGTTTTGTGTGTATATTTCCCAGACACATTAACCACAGGACCTCCAATTCAAGATCAGAAGAAGAAAAATAATATAGTGGTTAACAACCCCATGGTGAAGTGTGACCCTGTAAAAATTATTCTGCAACATGCACTGATGAGTCTTTTGTACTGTGAACACTCTCCTCCTCTCAACTGTGGTTAATCTTTGTAAAGGAAAAAAGTGATTATTTTTAATGGACTGGGCTTGTTCAAGTGTCCAAGAAATAAATCTGTGAGACATCAACATGATGAGGACACACAGAGAGCTTGTGAAGTGCAGTGTGGTTTGTGTGTGTGTGTGTGTGTGTGTGTGTGTGTGTGTGTGTGTGTGTGTGTGTGTATACCCTATATGTATCAGACACGAGGAAACATTCAGGCATCCCTGGGCCTCTAGAAGGATCGTCATTCACCAGGTAGGTGTCAGTAGCCTACAAAAAAAAGCAAAGAGATGGTTATTTAATTAAATTTTATTAATTGAGCAGTACAGTTATTCTGTCATTTTATTAACAACTCTCTCAGGCAGATCTCAACTGTATTTGGCACTCGAACAGCAGAAATTCTGGCATTTGCTAATTTAGTGTTTCTGTGAACTTGTTATTTTATGTGAGGTTTCAGTAAAAAGGATAAATTTGCAATTGGTTCTTGGACAGATGAAACATATTAAAACATTCCCATTTTCATTTTAAGCTACTCTAGAAAAAAACGTTTAAAAGGTTTGCATTTTCACAAATTACTAAAAGTTTATTCAAATGCAGTTGGATATTTTTGACCAATCATGACCTAAAGTCACCCTGATCACACAAAAACTTTCTTGCTTCCTCTTTATGAAACAATCCCAAAATGTACCTACAAGGTATGAGACTGCCTCAAACCCCTATTTGTTTCATTTCTCCACCGAGACAACAGCGCCTACTGACAACTCTTGCACTATACATCCCTAACCAGGCTGTCTGGAAGCACCACTGTACATGCACGCATGCATGTTTGTGTAAGTGTACATTCGGGGAGCTTCATTTGTATTCTAAGTCAAGCAAGCGGGCAGGCAGGCAGGGTTCTGGCAGGGCCTGAAGCTGTGAAATGGGCTCTTCTCGCAGTTCTACCGTTGATTGGATCAACCTATCCCACTCTACTTAGCCCAAGTGAGCCCAAATCCCACAGCCGCTGCGCCGTTCTGTGAAATCCTATTTCATTTCACAACTTTAACGGATAAAAAAGCGTGCACACGTGCTTGTGCCAGCCCAAGACCCCGTGTCACATTTATTTAGCTGAACAGGAGCAGAGAAAAAACAGTGTATCTGGTGTGTGGAAACATTTAAATGCACATAGTCTCACCCTCTCTTGAAAATATAATCACCTGCACGTATGTACATTTTTTCCACGCCTGTGTGCTCTCCGCCTTGCACACAAACACACAGCAACGCACACAAGCACACGTGCATGCCACTTACGCAGACGCACAGACACAAACCCCATAATAAGAGCCAGACATTGGCAGACCACACAGCCCTGAGTTGTGGTGAAAACAAAGGCTATTCATATCCTTCGCAATGAGAGGTCTGTACAGCTAACTCTCTTTCTCCCTCTCTCCCCCATCTCTCCCCACAGCTTTTATTGCAGATAATCTGCACTCGCAAACCTTCCATTTTTCTGCATTATGCGATTTCTAATCATCTTTATTAGTCCATAAACATGTTTTTTTTATTTTTAGTCTTTTTTTATAGCTGAGGCCTCCAACTCCTTGAGGGGGCAACACAGTGCCCATTGTTGAGTCTCAAGAAGAGGATAAAGCCAGGAACGGAGTGAGAGAGGCCTGCTGATAAGACTGCAAAGCATTATGGGAATGGGATACCAGAGTTCCTCAGATGCACACGTACACATACACACTGATGCACGAACAAACGCATGCACACACAAACACACAAAGATACAAAAGACAAAATGCAAATATTCATGGTTTGCCAGGCCACATGTGATAATGAGACGATGCATCTGATTGGCCGGTGGTCAGAATAATGGCTCGGATCCACGGCACCTGTGTGGGGGTCCCCACCAGTGCAATCTTGCCGACTACCAGCAAGCAGACCACAATGCATCAGGTGTGCTGGAGCATTTGTGATTGGTTGTCCCCGGCCAGAAACAGGGTCAGGTGCACGAGAAAGCCTCCGCTGATTGGTTGAGCCAGACCCAAAAAGCTGCGGGTGGGAGAGAGCTGTTTTCATTGGCTGCCACTGCCTCATTCTGCTGGTGAATGGGTGTCTGGGAGGATGGCAATGGGACAACTGGTTCAACTGGGAGAGTGTGAGGTAACATACAAAAAATTTCAGAATGTTTCTGTAGACATGTAGCACTTCATATTCAAAGATTCAACAGCAATACTCATCCTTCAACTTCACCCACAGAGCTCCCTCAAACAATGAAATAGAAAAAAACAAAGCAACTGCACGCCAACAAAAGATAACTTAATTTCATTTCATATTAACCAACCAACAAAGAAGAATTTAAACAACCTCTTTATGTCGTCAGCCAAAGAAACAGGTGTTGATGAACCTCAATCCAATTGTGCAACAGTGAATAACATGAAGCTAATGAATAGGCTAAGCTCTGTACCTGCCACTAGGGAGGCCAGAACATACTGACTCCCTTTGTAGTAAACCCCCCAAAAACTCCAGGGCCCCAAACACTCTCTCCTGCAGCAGTGTATGAATTATATATTGAACTATATATATAGAACATATGCCCGGCCCATATGGCCAGCCCTGAGCAAAAAAATCTCAAAGCCCTCCTTAATTAACATTTTAGAGGGAAGATTCGGAGGCGGGAGATTGAGTCAGTGACCTATTTGGAGTCCATCATCGCCCAATGCAAATGTGTTAATTGAGACAGATTTTCCCACTCCACAAATATGTGGAGAAGGGGATGCAGTGGAGGATTTTTCTTCTTTTTTTTTTGTCTGAGCCATCTGATCTAAGGTAGGATTGTAGGATCTGTTTTAAACGGTCTTTCCTGCTGTCTCCACTGACAAAAGAAGACACTTCTCTTTCACTTTCTCCCTCACCATCTCACACAGCCTTCCCCTGGCTCACTTTTCTTCTCTGGGTATATGTGTTGACGACCATATGGCCAAATTCTTTGGAGGTGAGATCTCTGAAACCTGCTTGCACACTCTTGCGCACACACACGTACTTAGACAGACACACACACACACCTCTACAGAGCTTTTGTGTATGAAAGGCCCTGATGGTGGAATTTGTTCTGAGATGGCTGCATTTTAAAGCACATGAATGGCAACATATCAATGATCCTCCTCTCTATCTTTCCATCTCTCGGCGTCTCACATTTGCAGTTTTTACACAAACACGCATGCACACTAAATCACCACCTACACACAAAAAAAAAACTTACACTGCTCACACACCTGGTGCAGTTCATTCTGGCTGCTGCACAATCATCAAGCACAACCACTATCAGCACTGTCGGTCCATCTTTTAAAAACCATAATTATTATCAGAACCATTCTGTCTTAAGGATGTTTTTTTTTTCCCCGTTTTCATTCGGGGGGCTGAAAATAATACTGCCAAGTTAAAGGCACAGGATGAAAATTAGGGGGACGGGAAGAGAGAACGAGAGAGTCCAGCCAACCTGCGTGAGATGGCAACCACTTCAAAGACGCTGGGCCGCACCGGCGATCTGTTCCACGGTGTGTGAGGGGTGTATGAAAGGCAGAAATGGCCGCCGTGTGAGTGCCTGCCAAAGCTACCTCAGGGAGAAATGTTGGAAAAATACAATTTTTCACACAGCCATCTCGGGGGGGTTGAAGGGAAAACGGGGAGAGCAAGAAAGAAGATGAGAAACTGAAGGGCTGCATTAAAAAAAGAAGGATAGATGGAGCAGAGTGGGGCTAATTATTTCACTCCACTTGTGGGTCCTGAAGGTTTTGTTGGGTCAGAAGTACAGCCAAGATGTAGTGCTGAAGATTGCATTAGGTTTAATTGTGCAGTTGTGTTTTACACAACAGTAAATGGTGGGATTCTGGAGAAGGCATGAGGCACACGGTGTGAACAGTTTCTGTTAAGGAGGCTTGACTACAGGAGGCAAGAGCACAATATAATTACAGATGACTCAAGCAAAAAACAATTTGACTTACGCTGACAACCATGTGTGCATGTGCATGTGCATGTGCATGTGTACGTGTACGTGTACGTGTGTGTGTGTGTGTGTGTGTGTGTGTGTGTGAAATCGAACATGCCTATGTGCAAATTGTTTTTTGTGGTGAAATATTTGAATTCCTGAGTAATTAAAGTGAATTTACAACAATGGCAGTTCCAATCCCATGCAAATAAATACATCCTTTCACCAAAACTATCATGGTGAAACAAGTTGGAACAGAGCACACATTGTGACACACCCCAAGTTTGGCTTGGCCTGGCACCTCGCCTGTCAACTACTGATCTTGCTCGACAGGCTGGCCTTAAGATAACACCATGCCAATTGTTACACTGAACTACTCCGGCTGTAACATTTTTCGCTTTCATACTGCTCACACCAAGCAGCACCTCAGTACACTAGGTAACCCGACGCCCCTGACACCCCTTTTCCTACACGGATCCCTATTCAAGCTTTTTTAATGGCCAAACCACACTCAGTTAAGGCCTCGCCGCACTGGCTATGTGCATTTAACAATGAGGTTTGGGCTGGTACAATCAGCCCTTTGTGTCACACAAGGACTGATCCATGGGGAGATTTTCTTGTGGTTATGGTTCTAATACAGCAAAGTTTACCGCAAAGACTAGGAAGCATAGAGTTACATTACAAAGGCACACACACACACACACTCTCTCAGTATGACTCAATAAAGCAGCACGTTGAGCTCGTGTAAAATGTCTCACCCTCTTCAAACTTAACTGAAATGATACTCTAAAAACTTATTTAAAAATATGGCCAGGTTCACGCCCACCTCCCAGCTTGGCACCAATAACAGTCTTCGCTTTGATTTGACTGACAGGTTCTGTGGTTGGCAGGTTTTTCTCTGGAACAAACCATGGTGCAACCAACTGTGAAATTATAGTCCTACAATCAAAACAAAATGAGGAATGTTATATCACTGCCAGTTATGAGGCATTGTCTAATGGTTCATTCACCTTAAGAAAAAAATAGATAGATACCTGGCCAGCTGATGCATTCGGCCTATAATTTGACTTTAATGCCACTCGAGGCCTGTCTGTGTTGTTGCGCAGGTACGACTGGGCCGAGGCCAGCAAACATTTTTGGCAGGTGACCCCATAATAAAGTTATGTAACACTTATATTTAACACAGGTGAAATATGTATTCACATCCTACTGGTGTGACAGAGCGTGATGACAGTGTGTCACTCATCTGGGGGACAGGAATCAAGTTGCTTCAGCAGAGATGGTTGTTGACAATAAAAAGCCCAAGCAGACTTATAAATGCTTTATGTATTATTTCTTCATGAAAACAACTAGCTTATTGCTGATGATGCTGTGCAATGCCTCAAGTCTGAACTTGAGATGATGGCTTAATATATAAAACATCTCTACCAAACAAGCATATGTATGAGGATTTCATTCCATAAAATATAAACAAAATCATGAATTAACAACAGCAAAATGTGTATCGACTAATACACATATTTACTTTGCTATATTTCTTATAATTAATCACTGGTATTGTTTTTTTCTTGATGTTTTTATTCTGTCTTTATTGTTGAGAGAGGACATTAACTTTCCAAATTTATATCTAGATAATGTTTCAACGCACTGTATATAAAATCATTAAGTTTAAATTGTCTTAATACAGGAAGCTATGGCCTCAGTTGGTCATTGCATTTCTATTTTAGATCAGCATTAATAATGATATGCTTGGGTCAGCTGTAAGAGCTACATTATTGGTGCAATAGAATATAGGAGTATAATATATCTGATGAAGTACATGCTGTATTCTTGTATTCTAAAGGGCTGTGTATCATCTTTTTACAAAAGTTTTCATGCTCACCTCAAAATATTTTAAAAAGTCTTAAACTAAAACAATTAATGAACTCAACCCTCTAATTTGTTAAATCACAAATCATCCGAAATACACACCAATTATGGCACCTTATTGTAATCTGTTTTTAGGCTTTTAGGCTTTCATTTTTTTAATGCAAGGCCTTTATAATTCAAAAGCTTTGAACTGCAGCATAACAGAGACCGTTTAATGTCAAATAATCCTGTGATAGAAAATCTGATGCACCAAGAAATGAAAAAACTAAACAGCAGTAAGCAAATAGAGGAATAGTAGAATATCATATTTATCTTTTTAAATGCTCGTGGAATTAAAATCTATTTTTACAATCAAACCAGAGATTTTTCCTTTTGATTTTCTGATCGTCATTAAAGGCTACGTAGGTACTCGTATCCAAGCTGCTGTCGTTAAAAGCCCCCTCAGCACTTGTTCTGGGGGCACAAAGAGGGTCTGTGTGTCACCTCACCTCCCCACCCTCTTTATAAAGTGTCATCGACTACGCAAATGAAGTGCCCACTGAAAGAAAAATAAACCAGCAGCCGCCACAGACAGAAAAAGACACTGTCCGAGTGCAAGGTGGAGAGCCGTGCAGCAAGCCTGCGCCAGCCGGGCTTGCAATATAATCATCATCATCATCATCATCATCACCATCATCCTCATCCCCATCACCATTATCATCATTATAAGGATGAGCAGCTCCTACATATTATCTCTACATAACGGTCTCCCCGATCTTCTCTCGTCTGTTTTATTCTGTTTGATCTGAGCGGCGCAGGAAGATCAGCCTTCACTCTGTCGTCAAACTCTCTGCCAACAGTCCAGCCTGCATGCTGTGAGGCTATATGAGTTTAGATTAGGAAACTTTTAAAATTATATCAGGGTACAATTGCTGCAGTGTAATTGTCACTTTTAATACGTTTTGGTTAAAATGCGCACAAGGAATCGCAGCTCAAAAACATGCTAGACATTTTTATAGATAAAAAATATAGAGCTGCATTGAAATATAATGTTGGATTGCAAGTAATTTAGCATAACACACGCATATTAAATGTTAGTCACAAAGTGTGTCCAATCAAGTTGAATATAGGTGCTTTATAATTATCTAAATTGGCAGGCAAGCAGGGTAATGATGTATAAATACACATAACACACACATGCTCTCCTTCTCACCTCCTCACACAACACACACACACACACACACACACACACACACACACACACACACACTCTCT
>JAQNCA010000024.1:18170627-18185629 GCA_029783725.1 Acanthurus tractus | reverse complement strand
GTGTATATCAGTTTTTTGTTTAATATATACAAATAACACACACTTTCTCTCCTTCTCACCCCCCCACACAACACACACACACACACACACACACACACACACACACACACACACACTCTCTGTCTATCTCTCTCTCTCTCACTAACACACACACCCATCACACACACTCACTCACAGGTGTGTTGTATCGTCATCTGTGGCCTCACACTCCACAGCCAACTCTCACTCTGCGTATCCAACAAAGTGCACAGCTTTTACAAAGAAATTAGAAATCTTAAAATCTCTGCAGGGATGCCGTTAAACACATGCAATGTTTGATTTATTTTCAGTCCTATAGACTTTACCCTATAGACTCAACAGAGGGGAACTATTGAGTTACACAGCACGTACCATTGTAGCGTGGGGAGATCTGCCAACCCTCTCAATGCCCCATTTTCCTTTAAAACTTCAGCTTCCAAAAAAGTGAGAGAGGGAGTGAGGACTCAGAGAGGAAGACTTGGTCTCTTCGCCGTTGCCGGAAGCAAAAAAAAGGACCTTTAAACAAGTCGGCCTTAGGCCCAGATAGAAAAAAACACACTCTTTCAAAAGTGGGTCCACTCTGCAAGAGATAGGAGGAAAGAAGGACAGCAGCTAAGAGCCCTCCGTCTACCGCTGTTTGGCCTCAGATGCGCCCATGTCCAGCACCAAGAAGTCAGGGAGACGTCTGCGTCAAAGTCCCGAGGTGCGTCCTTCTGCGGCCAAACTCCAGCAGACTGGGAGACGTTAAAAAACTTCCGAAAATAATATTAATAACACGCTCAAAAAATTAATGGACGGGAGAGGTGATGCAAAGTAAGTTTTGTTTATATTATTTTTTCCGTGTGCAGCATTTGCAGTCGGGCAGCTTCTGTCTCCAAAACGTGTCCAAAAGCGGCTGTCTCCTGCGCCGCGCGTCCGATCTGTTTTACCCTCGTATCTCTCTCTCGCTCACTCTCTCTCTCCTCTGTCTTGTTCCAAACACACACAAACACGCGCACGCACACACACGGTGCTACACACAAAACGGGAGGACACCCCTGGTCCCTCGCCGCCTCCTCCTCAAAGCTGACGAGATGAAAGAGCAGCTTGCGATTTCGCTTCTCCAAATCGCTACAGCGTCGCCGATAAGCAGAGTGCCCGCATAGCGACACGTAGTCGGTCCGGGCTTCAGCGAGGCTCTGGGTGCCTCGGTGCGAAAAATGGAAGCTCTCCGTGCGCAGCGACGACAGGCAGCCTGCACTTCCCTCCCCAAAAAATATCACCCACTAAATAGCTCACCTCACCGGCGTGCGACCTGTTTACATGTACACATACACACAAAAAATAATGGACGGGAATTAGGGCAGTTGTTTGCAGTGGCGGTGGGGGCCGGTGCTTCAGCCGGCAGCGTCGAACGGGTGAATTATTAGGTAAATTATTAATAAAGCGAGCGGTGTGCAGTCTGTCGCGGAGAGAGCGGAGCAGCCAGGGGAGCAGCTGGGGCTTTAGGAGAATTAGGAGAACCAGGGGCTAAATCACGGACGGCGGGGATTAGGGCTGCACTGGCTCCTACCTACCGCCTGCCTGTACTGTAGGACTCAGAGTGGCACTGTGGGCACTGCCGGGTGCGACGCGAGCTGCTGCTGGTTTGGTTTTCGTTGTATTTAATGTTATAATCTGAAGCAACAACAAGGCAGCACAAAGGTCAATAGGTTCACTTGAGAAAAAAAAAGTCACTGGGAGCAAAAAATTTCACTGTTTCCATGCAGCTGATCACTTTTATTACGATTCTGTCAGTTATCAATGGTTGTATCCCCATATCCAGTGGATATAAGAAAGTTCAGAGTTTTTTTTTAAAGGAAAGATTTACCACCATACTTTTTGTTTGTTGAATAATGACTCATCCATGAGGCTAAATATATTTTGTTAATTCACACTGGTGCTAGCTGTAATGATGGATTTGAGCAAGCTTTAACTTAAAGTTTTTTTTTTAACACTCACTTGAACAGATTTATTATCACTGTGTCTCCCAAAAAGATGACGCAGTGAAGCAACAGGATTAAAGGCGACTGAGATATTACAGGCGACTGAGATATTACAGACACATCGTAAGACATAAAAGATTTGACTTCGGGGAAATAACGCTAGAGCATAAATTGTAATTTATATAAATGTTTTGTTTTTTTTAAATGAAATTGCCGCATGTAGTTGTGTGGAGGCCTGAAGCAGCAGACGGGAGCAACAGATCTGTCAAGGGCAATAAAAAGAGAAAAACATGTAGACATGCTCACTGATAGTTTAGTGGGGAAAAAGCCAAAGAGCGGGTTAAAATGTCTGTTGTTTAAAACAAAAACGTGAGTTTTTTATGTAGCCTGAGCATGTCTGTACTGGGGAGCATTAGTCGTTTTGATAGAACTGAATTTGGCCAGCAGGACTTGTACAGACACCATGGTGTCCAAAAAAAGGGGGACAAAGAAAAATAGTCCAAAGAAAATAGTATTAGAAAAAGAGGCAGCAAATAAATTTGATTTTATCCAACATAAAAAACGTGAAACACCACAACAATTTTGAAAAACATGTTCAAAGACAACATAAAACCCTTGCTCAGCTCCTGGCATCTACAAGTTTGATGAATTTTTAAAATCTTTTCGTTTTGTACTCGCCTACTTTCAAGTGTAATGGTTTGCTCAATAAAAAATAAACGCTTGGTTTTAATAACAACAGCAAGAAAAAGATTTTAATTCTTTCTACAAGAGAATCCAAGATTAATAACTCTTGTCTTGATGAATCAGCATGGAGCTCATCTGTGTATGTGCGTGAAAAATGTTCTTGTTCTCACATGTGCGTGTGTAGTTATCCGTCTTTTTAAAAAATCAGACGTCTAATGACATTCCTCTAACATGATGGCTTATCAATAATTAAATGTTGACCTCCCCACACATTTGGCCACATCAATTATTCATCTGTAATTGAATTTGTGATTTAAGTTTTTGTTTCAGCCTAATTTGAATGATTAAATTTAACACGAAAATGTGGTGGGATGATGTCTGAGGATTTCAGCGTTTTTTATTTTTAAATATCTGCAGGTTGAGGAGGCCTTGGTGGCCCTTTTTTTTTTTTAAAAAAAAAAAAACAGAGATAAAGCCCTTTTCTGTTAGTTCTAAAGTTTAAATGTTGTTGAACATAAAACCTGCAATGAGCCTTAAATCAAAAGGTGATTCTATTAATTAAAATAAGGCACAAACCCAAATAATGTAGCTTAACTCTATATTGCCTTTTATAGTTACAGGCAAATTTTTGCACTCAAGTATGGTATATTATTATATTTTTCGATCTTATTATCAAAACAAAAATGAATGACCACATCAGTTATTTTAATTTGACTTTAAATACGTGTCTGAGCTCTAATGTGACTCTTTATTGTCTTTTGTGGCGCAAGAATCCTTTCTAAATTTCGTTATTTTGAAAATAGGTTTAACTCTTTTTAAAATAATATATAAAATACAAAACACTGGACATTGGTTAGGACATGGAACAGACCACAACTTGCAGCATAGTAACAAATTAACAATGTTGGCAAGTTCAGCAGTCTGTTTTTATTATGATGAATAATGAAATGATAGATGGTAAAGGACTAAATACGTAATGTTATTAACGTTAATATTTAGTAATTATAAGACAAAAAACATAAAAGAAAAATCATCAAAAGTACCGAGGTTAGTAATGATTCAATGAAATAAAATCAAATAATTAAGACAATAATAAAAAACAGATAATTGCAATAATAATGGTTTTATAAATAATATAACATCAATTCAGCAAAATAGGCTAAAGTCAAATTTTTAATTCTACACGGTCTGATAATTTATTGATTGACTGACATCAGCCTCAAGCGACTGTATAATATTTACAGTTTATACCATGACCTTCCTAAATTTGTTTTTCATCTTTATTCATCGTGTTTGAATGTTAATTATGGTATCTTTTTACAGATGCTGATGACCGGGACGTCCGCACATGCCCGACGGCCTGTTTGGAGGATGACCAGTTGACCGTGGAAAAAAATGTTCATCTAAACCCCAAATAATCTCACGACACGATTTTTTGTTAACCCTTACTTAAATGACAAACACCGGTTTGACTTAGTCCGAACCACGTGTACTCAGCACGACAAACGAAAGTCCCGATGTCTTAAAAAAGGCCACACAGATTTTTAACAAGATTCAGGTAACAAAACTGCATCAGAAAAATAAAGATCAAATGGAGCAAACAGTGCAAAAAACGAGCTACTCTATAATGTACATGTTTAATCGAAAATGACATTTGTTGGCATCACATGCAGGTGATTATTCTACACACAAATGTCAAGTCATCAGACGTAGAGTTCGAGGCTTTTTCAGGTAAAGAAGGCCTACATTTTAATAAATGACCAACAAACATATTTCTATAAATCGAAAAACTGAATAAAAAAACACGTTCTGCCTTTAAGGAATGCATTTTTCTACAAAACATATCTGAGGATAAACTTCGCTAACTGTCCAAGGATGTCAAATTACAACGGTGAGTAATTCATTCATGTAAATTCATCACTAATAGACTTTAAATTAAAATAGAATTTCTTCTGAACTTACAGTGTGTAATATTCAATAATGCTGCATTTAAAGCACCACTATAGTGGTAAAAATATCAGAGTTTGAATTAAAAACTGGCAAATTGTTTGTTAAAACAGGTGTAAATTGTGTATTAATATAAATCTGATCGCAATCTCAATTTAATGGGGCACTTTTGCCCATGAATTGCAAATTTTAATGCAACATCATAGATACATATCTGTCCTTAAGTGAGACTTAAATCGTAATTTATCTTCCTTTGGAAAGTGGTAATATACCATTTGACCCCATTTTAATTTAGCAATCATTCTCATATTTTAATTCAAATAATGTTGATGAAAATGTGGGCAGCTAATCCAAATCTAATTTGATCCTGCATAAATAATTTCATCTATAAACCAGCACAAAAAGTAGATTGCTTTATTTTGTGAAGGCAAGGAGAACAATAATAAAAAAGTCAAATGGTTTTGTAATAAACCCCTTATTTATGTTATCAAAACAGAATGAAAAAATGAGACAGCCGCAGAAAGTTTAAGGGTTTTGTCCCTTTTTAGTGTTTCTTGGAAGAAAACTTAAAATCTAAAAAAAAAATTGAGATTCAATTGATATGTTACAAAAGTTACAAAACAAACTGTAGGAAATTTGTTGGCATGCACCAGCCCTAATCATGTAAGGCAACCTATAAGCGCCAATTAGGCTGAGCTTTGGGTTAATGAAAGCCCTGAGCGGTGTATCTCACCACAGCCTCCTTAAACCAGCCATTACTGCAGACCACAATGGCTCTGATACCACACTGTTTTAAGACCCAGTATTATGTGGGCAATAAGTTCCCTGAAACCTCACTGTGAGAAGAGAAGGGCATATTGTGGGATCAGAAAGGCAAAGCTCAGACAACTAAAAAACTTCATCTAAGACCCAAATGTTCGTCTGTAAACCCCAAAATGACTCCGAGTGAAATATTTCTTTCAAATTTCACCTTTTCCACGAAGAGCTGGAATATGACTGCACACTATGATTGACTTGTTGGAAGTAATTATCAGAAAACAGGCCATGCAATAAATTTGCTGGTCAATGGACAAGACTGAGGTAAATTGTTGCTAATAAATATTCATTGTTATCAAAGATGGACTTGGCGCAACACTCGTTTACAACTTATAACAACAATACAAGCCAAAAAACAGAGACTGTCAGATTGTTGTGCACAGCCGTATGAACTTTAATCAACAGGTGCAGATTTTAGCATTGAAATAATGAAACAATGTAGTGTATAATAGTGATGACAGTACATTACAGATTATTTTTACAGAGAGAAATCAGTCCCACGGATGTTACATTCACTGGTCTCCAGGACAAGAACACAATACCAAAATTAAATGTTCCCTTGTCAGCCTACAGTGAAGTAATTCATTATTATAAATGATGATGGTCACAATAAACTGAAAAAAATGCAACTCTGGTTGAACCAAGGATAAAACAACAAATAAAAAATATGTATATCCTCAGAAATGCTTACAAATCTGGATTCATCAAAAAGAAATGTAATTAATCATTCCTCCCTAAAATACAGAGGAGAGAACGTAGAAAACTATGCCAAAGAATGTCATAGCTTAACCGACAGCTTCATCATTCCATTTATATAATGTAGATATTTTATCCACAAGTTTGCAAAAGTAGACAACTCAGAATTATACTCCTGGGGCACTAAAAAAAATCATAAAAATGTCATTTAAATCAAGGTGTGAAATAAAGAAAAGTAAATATAACTGAGCTGGATAAAAATATTAACTATTTCCACCTGATAAACCAAAGTTTAGATTTGTATCAGCGCCAGTGCACACAAGAGTGCACAGACTATAGCACACAGTACAAATACAAATCAAAGGCCTCATCAGTCCTGCTATTAAAAGCACTTCACTCTGACTCCTGGCTGCAGCACGACTGACATCTACTCTCAGCCTGCTCTCACTGCCCTCTGCTGCAGCAAAGTCAGGGGAAAATTAAATGCTCATTTGGCCTTATACAAAATATACTCTGGACCAAGACCATATATCAACTTGGCTGAAGTATTTTTTTTCCTCTGTACAATCTTGGTTCCTCTCCCCACTAAAAGAAATGGCCCGGAGAATTCTGCGTCTCCATGCGAGAAGTGCAATAAGTGGTGGAAAGGGAAGAGAAAAACAAGGCTCTTTTTGTCTGCGGCGGCCGAGGTTTTATCCCTGCATTGCCGAGTGTTGTCTAGCATTACAAATCTCAGCCCTGGCCTGGATGGACACAGGAGGGCTCTGCTGGCCCTGCTCACACTGTCTGCATCCTTTACGCTCTGCCATGCAAATAAACCCAAATGAGAGAGCAGCTGAGGGAGAGAGGGCTATGGAGATGGAGGGCTGTTGAAGAGGAGTAAAAAGATGGAAGGAAGGGAAATGAAGGAAGAGTGACGGATAGGAAGGCTGCAAAGAGGAAATGAAGAAATGTATGTGGCAAGTAAGGAAGGAAGGAAATCGATGGTTTGAAGTAGTTGCATAGGGACAAAAGAGTGTTAGTCTGTGTGTTTGTGTGCAACAGAAAGAAAGAGAAAAAGAGTGGGTTCTAACCGGCCATTGGAGGGGAGAGGAATGCCCGGGCCTGGCACAGGAGAATGGGATGGAGGGTGGAGTATGTTCACATTGCTGCTGCCAGCCGAGCACATTCCCAATACAGAGTCATGGAGACTTTTTAACCTACAGATTATGAAGCTGCAGCAGTTTCCCCCAGGAGAGTTTTCCCACTGGGGTTTACAATAACATGCTGCAGGTCTAATGGTGTTTTATTGAAGGAAATGCAGCAAATCAAGGGGCCTCGAATATTCAGTGCTGTTAAAATCATCAGCTGAGGCCAAAAGTCAGACATTAACAATGTGCTTTTGTTTCTTGAGATAATTTTGTTTTGACATTTTCGTGTTTTTATTCATCAGCTGACAGCAGAGTGACAGAGAGACAGACAGGACATTTGGTGAGAGGGTGCTGGTGTGAGTGATGGGTGACATGCAACAAAGGTCATCAGCCGACCAGGGAACCTTGTGATTATAGTCGGTGCCTTAGATCACCAGGAATGTCCCAAATAATATATATTTTTATTACAGGCTGCAACATCCTCCTTCTGACAGTGTGACCTCAACAACACAAACACAAACAAACGTCTTAATAAGTGACAGGAAATGCACTGTAATTTAAAAAAAGAAATGGTATGTCAGGCTGCAAAAGAGAGGGTCATCTACAGCTTTTCTTACTGTCACTCAGAAGTGTGACTGGAGGAGGGAAATAAAACATCAAAATAAGCTAATTACACCATTCACCTTCTTAAAACTGTTTGTTTATTTACATTATTTCAATTTACTCAATTCCTCTCTCAAGTGGTAATTTTGAGGCAAATGTTTTTGTAAGTTCACTGTAATAGGCAAAAATAAATCTGAAAATAAAATAGAAGAAAAAAGTACACATAAAACGGTAATTAATGGATAGCTCATTGTCACCACCAAAAAAAGCTAATGGTGAAAATAAAATAAATAAATAAATAAAAATGAAAAGTACACGTACAAGGGGAACTGAGCATTTCCTGTACTGCGACTGTCCACAAGTCTAATGAATGAAAAAGCAAATCTCCTTCAGTGTAGGGGACCATGTTAAATTCATTCCTGAAAAAGCAGTCACAGAGAGGCCATGTAGGGTCCCACATAATTTTATTTGCTTCTTTTAAGTGGTGCTCAGTGAGAGCCTTCCGACAATTATTGTTTATTTATTGATTGTATTTATTGTTTGTGGCGATAAAAAAGACATACCTGACTAATGCAAGTAAAATTTAAAGGCAAATTTGTGTCAGAGGGAAATATTTGTAAATAATGACATTTATATTACAGTTTTTGATACATTCATTGTGCAAATAAATATCTGACATAATAAACATGTTATACATTTTAGAAAACATCATATATATGATTAAGCTCTACAACAGATTATTAGATAATTAAAACTAACTCCACTCTGCACGGTAAAATATTGATTATATGTTAATGCATCACTGCAATAAGGATAGACACCGTGATGATCATAAGTCACTAAAAGGATTATTCATCTGTGTACACTGATAATTAAAAAAATCAGAAAACTTTTGAACCTTCCTAGTTATACTGGAATATTATTACTTTAACCTTACAACCTGATCATTGCTTCTACCACCGCGGATTTTAGTGCTTAGTTAAACTCGGCAAGTGTCACAGTGACAGTCAGCAACAAAGATTATGAGCCGGAGTGAAACTCACATCAAGAGAACATAATGTGAAGACCACAAACAGCCGTTTGTCTTTCCGGAAAGAGACCTCATGTTTCCAAGAATTATACTGAGACCAGTGTCATGTGCGTCTTTGTGATTTCATCAGTGTAGTGGTTTATCAATGGCTGACACACACAGGCGCACAAGCACACACACACACACACACACACTCACACACAGGAACATGCACACACACAGCATTGCTGATAAGCATGGGCTCAGTTTTGAATCAGATATCAGCAAAAATGAGAAAGCAAGAATTTCATTGTTATTAATATTAACAATATTAACTATCAAGGTTGTTGCTCTTCTTCTTCTTCTTCTTCTTCCTCCTCTTCTTCTTCTTCTTCTTCTTTCTTTTCTTTTGATATTGTAATTATTGTTATTATCATTATTAGCCATAAAAACAAAAGCTTTTAGTTGAGGAATCAATTAAATGATTAACAAAAAATATTAGGCTGTTTTTTTTATATGACAACAATCATTCTTTCAGGAACAAATACTAAAACATTTGTTGGTTTCAGCTTCTTCTGTGAGAGGATTTGCCTTTTATTTGAATATTTGAAAATCACATCATCTCATAATAATATTGTTGGTCAAACAAAGAATGACATTGCTTATTATTCTTGCTTGAAGAACTGTTTTAGTTCACATTTTTTCTCTATTCAGTTTCGTAGACTGAATAAATGATTGATTAATTAGGAAAATAAAAATCAGATCACCTGAGACTGTGAAGATATTATTATTATTATTATTATTATTATTATTATTATTATTATTATTATTATTATTATTATTATTATCAACACACACACTATAAAAATGCACAACCTAATTTCAAGGACACAATGACACACTGTATTTGTGTGTGTACTGTGTGTTGGTGTATGCCCCATCCCTCTGAAGCAGGCAGATACTCCCTGACATCACTCCTCTTTGTGTCATAAACAGTTAGCAAACGTGACCTGACGTGAGGTCATCTGAACTGCAGCACACACAGGCTGTCATTGTGTCTCTGTGTCTCCACCCTCTCTGTCAGCGGGGACGACTTCAGCACCGAGTGGATTTGTTCTGGGCCGGGCAGGTCAGCAGCGGGCGCAGTGTAAAAGTTAGTTAGTTGTATGTTTGTGTGAAGAGGAGGAGGGTGGTTGAATGGAGGTTGTATGTGTGTGTGTGTGTGTGTGTGTGCGCGCTCCCCCAGGAGAAAAGAGGACTCCTAATCTGTTTTCCTGGCTCTTCTTTAAAGGGAGAGCAAGACACACTAGAGGCTCCCTCTGATCTGCTGCCCCATGCATCCCTCACTTTCTCTCTCTCTCCTCCATCCCTCCTTTCCTCGCTTCCATCATCTGTCTCTCGTTCCCTCTGCTTTTAGCCCTCATTTTCTCGGCCCCCCGTCCCTATGCTCTCTCATCTGTTGTGTTGGCCCGCTCTGGTCTTTGTATGGCGACAGCTCCCATCTCCAGATACTGCCTAAGAGCTCTGATTCCACTTAATCACTCAGTTTTTTATTAGTTTTCTCTCGCAGGGTATTTTGTGTTCTGAATTGCGTTTATCTATTATGCTGTTTCAGATTTATTGCTTTAGGAGGCAGACTGTGTGGCACACTACCCACCAATACGGTACACGATGCTGTGATCTCTCTACGTCTGCCCCTCTTTATGCCTGTCTGCTTTCATCCCTTCAAAATTAAATGAACAAATACACAAGGAGGGTGCTGTGCCACACTCACACACAACTCCTCTCACACTTTTTCGTATACTTTTTTATTAGTTTTCTTTTATTGGGCGTCTCAAGCTCTCAACCTCATTTATTTAGCATGCAGTAAGGACCACAGGGGACGAGTATGTGGCATCAATTTCTCGGATGGTACTCTACTCTTGGATCCATCTGTCCTGGCATCTTTCGTGCCTCATTGCTTTACTTTTCCAATTTCAAAATAAAAATGAAAGTCACAGGTATGGCTTTCTTTGTGAGCACAGATGCCCGTCTTTGAAAGAATTTTCAGTAATTAGAACAATATTTAGAGTGGCTTAGTCGTGACTGTGGCACCTTTAAATCACATTGTGTTGTAAAAAGGCTCAAATGTACTGTTAATTATTCATTATTTGTGCGCTTTTGAGAATTTTTAGCAAACAAACACTAATGCTCGAGGTCTCTCTGTTGCCAAAGCTTTGCACCACTTATTTCTGCCTAATAAGGAGACATGGCATGCATACTTAAAATTTTTTGCCCCAAAATGGCGGCACACTATCCAGGCCCTCCATTTTGTTCAGTCACTGGATCGAGTCTGGATCCTGCACCTGACTTGTTGGACCAGTGTTTGCATTTGAAAATACCCTCTCTCCATGCCCCGCTGTTACTATGCACCCCTCCTCTGGTCATTGGTCACCACGAGTGTCGTTAACCTGCTGCACCAATAGGAAGGTGCCTTCTGATTGACGTTCCCTCCTTCTCCACTTTGCTTCCAGGGGCTTCCTGTGACCAGGGGGGGCATGGGCGCTGGCCATCACCTCGGCCGAATCCAAAACCAAATGAGAGAGAGAGAGAGAGAGAGAGAGAGTCAGCGGGAGAAGCACTGAGTAAGGAAGGACACAATAAAAATAAAGTACACATCCATGATCAAGACAAAGCGAAAAACATGATGACCATGTAGACAACAACAGCTCCTTTTTAGGATTAAAAAAATAGGAAAAATTAATATTCATGACCCAGCATCCACCCTTCCTCCCTCCTCACTTCCTCTCCCCTCCAATGGGTGGCAACACTTGGTAGGGCACATGGTGAGACAGCTGTTGCAGGGCAACATGGGCATCTGTGGTGCTACGTAGAGGAGAGGGGATAGTATGGGGGCTGTGGGAGGTGTTTTTAGGGGGGGTGCAGACGGCATTAAGTGGAAGATAGTATCCTTCCTCCGCTTGTTTGTATATGTATGTGTTTGTGAGTGAGTGTGTCCTAAAGCTCCCTTAAGTACCGTTGAATCTATGTGAAAAGGTAGAGGGGTATTTTAGGGACAGACAAGAGAGAAAAACAGAGTGAAAGGAAAGAAATAAAGGAAGAGGGATCTGCTTCTTCTTTCTCTTCTTCAGTGCCAAGCTGTGGATGAAAAGTAGCACCTGTCCTCCAAACTATGAAGAAACAAGATTAACATAAGAGCGCTGGGTTGGTCTGCTCCAACACACACGCACACACACACACACACACACACACACACACACACACACAAACAAAACATACCCTTCTACATGTCTGCCTATCCTTCTGTCCTTCCCTTACACACAGACTACACCCTCCCTCCCCCTCCTGCACCTTCCTCTTCAGAGAGAACGGGCGTTTTCCCAGGGTTATTATCACATGCCAGGTGCACCCCCTCGCCACTGTCATATACTCACACACAAACACATACACCTCAACCCCCCATTCCTCTCCCCTCCCCTTTCCAAGCACCTACCACACACCCTTGCCATTTCTCTCTCCCCCAAAGCGCCAGCGCAGCCCCACCTCGCGGTGCCAAAGTGGGCAGCCTCTGCCTTGGCGTTGCCTGGGCCTTCTGGTGCCCTAGATAGCTGCGTGTGTGTGTGTGTGTGTTTGTGAGCACTGGCCCAGCTCTGTGCGGACACAGCCAGCCCTTTAAACTGTGTCAAGGCTCCAGATGCTGGGAGAGACTGGGATTAACACAGGCGTTTGTATGCAGACACGTATGCGCAAACAGACAAACACAAAATATTCTCTCGGCCCATATATTGCATCATACTTCACATGCTTGGTGTTGCAAGCTTTGACTGAAACTAAGTGGGTCTTACACAGTAAAAGAAAATGTAAGAAAGACAAAGAGAAGGGCCAGTGCTTGTTTCAGTGTGTATCAAAAGAAATCCACTTTCAGCGTCTCTCTAAATTTACAAACCCTTTTTTTTATGACATTAATAGAACAGCAGATCACACACAGAAATGTATGAGACAGGATACAAAGGTATCAGAGATCCTGTGACGAACCAACAGTCTCTGGCAGTGCTTTGAGTTGATGTACTCATGCCAACGCAGCACCTCAGAAAGTGGATTTGGATTAGACAGACAGAGAAAAGGACCTCAGAGACCTGACATACACACACACCCCAGTGGTCCGTACACTAGCCCTTTAGCAGCATGCCACTACCCTGAGGGCATGAATGCTCACACACACACACACACACACACACACACACACACACACACACACACACACACACACACACAAACACACATGCATACACACACAAATATGCAAAGACACTCAAATAAAAAACCAAGTGTCCACCTACTGTTTCTTTAGTGGTGTGCCACTGCCCTTAGGGTATGCAGATATACACACACGCACACCCACACCTACACACACCTACACACACACACACACACACACACACACACACACACACACACACACAGACAAACATTTAAATGAAACCATAACAGCTAGCACATTCCACTGGTGATTCTGACATTGTGACTGAGCTCACTAAATAAGACTGAAGTGATGTAGATGATAACGAATTACCAAGACCGTCCCCCAGCAAACTTGCAAAGGCTACAGACTGCTAATTGCAAGTATGCAAGCATGTGTGTCCAAGTGTGTGAAAAGAGAGAGTGAGGGAATGTTTTCTTTCAATTTTCAGCATCTCTCTCTCTCTCTCTCTCTCTCCCTCTCTGTCTTGCTGAGCAGTAGTTATGGTGCCAGTTATGGAGTGTTTGCCATAGCAGGGAGCTGCCTTGGCACGGTGCCCTAATTTAAGGGAATTAAAAAGCACTAGACAGGCCCCTTTGTGGCACCGTGCGCCCGCTTTAATCTCCCCACGCCTCAGCGGGCACCCACAGCACCAGGAGTTGGCGCCGTGCCCACATGACCCCAGGCAATATGGAAATCGCCACCAAAAATCCTAACTAAGCGCCGAGCCCTGCCCCTGGTGCACAGTGTACACAGTACACACAGACATGCGCACAGCAACACAAGAACACACACCAACAAACTAACACAGAGTAAAAGAGGGACAACACCCTGCTGACAATGGTGCTTTGCACACACACAAACTTGCATATATGATTAAAAACAACAAAAAAAATGTCCGATGGTCACATGCGTGCATAGTTTCAACGCGAAGATAAACACATACAAACACACATAAGGTAGTTTCAGGACACAGGGGCATGAAATGAAATACTCCCGTTGTTGTCCTTGTTGGCACACACGCCGCATGTGTACACACAGGCACTTACACATACACATTCACTTTTCCACTCTTCTAGAGTTGGTGTGTGTTCTATTTGAACTGTAGGTGAGTGTAATGCTTGTCATGAGGTCATCCATCAGGGCTAATGAAACTGGCAGGCCCTGACACCATCTCACTGGGCAGCACCACTGGCGCCGCAAGCTAACTCAAGGAGAAATGGACTGATTTAATTACACGGTGAGGGCATGCAGTCACACACACACACACACACACACACACACATGCACAAGTAAACACTGCGTACACATGCACAGAGAGAAGTAGGCATACATAAACACTTGTGGGCACACACAAACACATGCGGGGACATAATCATGAATAAAAATGCAGTCACACATACAAATACACACATTAAAAAGCCAAAAGTTAGAGAGCGCACACACAGCTCATAACACTCCATCAAAATTTGCCCATTAGCCAATTCTTGGCAAAGCCATGCAGTGCCAGCTCGCAGACCAGTGCAACCTTTTAAAGTAGATGAAAGTGTGAGTGTGAGCTCAACATGGATGTTAACCTTTCCTGATAAACAGAACTCAATGCACCATCATGGCAGTAATAAGTTGAGCTGGACTTGTCATGTATACAGAAAAAATTAATTGAAGGTACCATTAGCAAGCTAGCTTCACAATGTTTGCTTCCCTAAAACAAAGACCCACTTTGGCCCTGAAACTGGACGCACTCCCATCTCTCCTCTCTCCTCTCTCTGTCTCTCTCTCTCTCTCTCTCTCTCTCTCTCTCTCTCTCTGTCTGTCTCTCTCTCACTCTCTCTATCTCTCTATAACTGTCAATCTCTCTCTCTCTATCTCACTAACAAAAAATAAATATGTCTCAA